>JAQJVL010001766.1:0-147969 GCA_035578905.1 Stictocephala bisonia
AAAATGTTAAATATTGTAAGAACTGAGAGATTTGGGTGTTTGGTTCTTTTACCAAAAGTTTTCAATATAAATTCTCCAAGTTTTGAGAAAAATTCAGAATCTTCCCCTTTCAAATAAAAAAGTAGTTTTTTCCCATTTAAATTAGCTAAATAACCAGTATATTCACGTTTGTTAATTTCCTGTCAATTTCATGCGACTTGTTTTCTGAAGTCAACATGTTTGGTGAGCCTTACCTGTTCGGTTGTCCTGGTTTAGAGGGTTCTTATTGGTTGATTTAGCTTCTAGAGTAAGGAGGGGGTAAGTCCTTTGGTGGAAGGTTTGCGGGCGTTCGGGCAGTTTGAAGTTATCTTTTGGCGAGTGACCACGTTTGTTCTTCACGGCGATTTTAACCGTTCGGAGTTTTGGTTTTCCGGATCGGCAATTTTCCTTTTCGCTTGTGAGTGAGTGAGCGTATGTCGCGCTTTGTTGTGGTCACGTTTTGGGTTAAAACCTCCAGGACAGCTACGTAAGTAATTTTTACAAGTTTTCTCTAGTTAGGTTTTTCAGTAGGGTTTTAGTAGATAGGGTAAGATCCACCAAGCATGCGCGGTTAAAACTTGTTCTTGTTTGTAGTCACTCTTCTAGTGACAGTTCTTGGAGTGCTTTGTTTTCTGTTTAAACATTTTGTAGAAAGGAAAATGTTTCAAGTCACTAAAAGCTGGTTATTTATTTTTTTTTTCAGATCTCCCGGAGGCAATTTTCAATTTTCTCAATGTTTTGAGATATTTTTCAATTTTTGCAATTTTTGAATTTTAAGCAATTTTGGCAAATTTTTCAATTTAAGGCAATATTTCCAATTTAAAGCAATTTTGAAATTAAGAATTAATTAATAAAAAAAGGTTCTGGTCTGAAGATATTTAATTTATTTTAATTTATTTGTGTTCCTCTTAATTTAATAAAGAAAGATATTTTATTTTCGTTTTTATTATTACTTGTAGAAGAAATCCAATTTTATTTTGTTGAGGTTATAAGAAGAAAAATAAAAAAATATTTTTATCATTGAAGAAGTTTTATTTTAATCTCTCATTTCAGTTGTTCAACATATCAAAAATAAATAGTAGCTTTAAGTTAAGGCTACATTAAGTGCGCCACTCTGCTTTCTCGAACTGCTTTAGTCGGTCTTCTTCACTGAGATTCCTCTCCACCAGGTCGTTCAAGCTCCACTTGTTGGTTAACGGATCGTTTTTGGCGTGGTTAAACATTAATTCAAATCCACTAAATCCAGTACTCTCACATGTGTTGTTGTTTATGGCTAAATCAATTCACTGATTTCTTTGTCCCATTTATTTTGTTTGTTATGTGCATAGATTTTTAATATGGCTTTCAAATTACGTAAAAACCTTTCACTTTTGTTACCCTGGGGCTGATAAGGTATAGTCGTTTTATGAATTATTCCTTTTTTAAAGAAAAATTGTCTTAATTCATGAGCTTGAAAGTAAGACGCGTTATCTGACACTATTATTTTAGGCAGTGAGAACAAGCTGAAAATTCGATCATTTAACAATTCTTGAATTTTATTGGATTTAATTTCTTTCATGGGGAATAACCAATTAAATTTTGTGAAATCATCCACAACAATAAGCAAGTACTTGTTTTGTTTACTACTCCTAGTTAATGGTCCAAATATATCCATGTATAACTTTTCCATAGGCTGCTTCGAGTAACTTGATACTACAGGTCCTTTTAAATATTTATTTGTACTTTTACATTTTTTACACAATTCACACTTTTGCACTAACTTTTTTATATCTTCATGTAAATTAGGCCTATAAAAGTACTGGTTTATTTTTCTAAAAGTGTTAGCTATTCCAGGATGTCCACCATAGGTTGACGTGTGATAATACTCAAACACCATGTTTATTAATTCTTCGGGTAAATAAAACCTATCCTTACTTCGGTTGTTATATTTATACATTAAAACACCATTTTTCAAAAAAATATTTTTCATTGTTAGTTTTGTTTCTTATACTACATATAATTTTTATAATTTCCGGATCCTTATTCTGATATTCAGATAACTGTACACATGACATAGGAAAGTCTGTTATGTTAGTTATAAACAGTCTATTGGAGCTGGAGTTGACAATAACAGGTTCTACAGTGGGAGAACCATCGCTAATCTCTTCCTTATCTACATCCATTGTCTGCACTACCGACTGATCATAACAATGAACTAAAATGTCCTCACTTGGAACTTCCTCTTCATTATTGCTAAATATTCTACTTAGATAGTCTGCTAATACATTATCTTTACCCTTAATTATTTCTACTTTAAATGGTAAACTCAGAATTATTTCACACCATCTTGCTAGTTTTCCTAATTTTCTACAATGTGTTAGAATCCAAGCTAAGGCACTATTGTCACACCTCAAAGTGAATGGCTTTACTTCCAAATAACTATAAAATTTCTGTATTGAGGCTGTTACAGCTAAGCATTCCTTATGGTAAATACTCATTACTTTTTCACTTTGATTTAGTTTTTTAGAATAAAAAGCTACTGGCTTAAGATCGGCTCCCTCATACTGTAATAAACATGCTCCAACCGCATTGTTACTGGCATCAGTGTGTAGAATAAACTCTTTCTCATAATTAGGTATTTTTAATACTGGTGGATTGCTAATTATTGTTTTTATTTTATCAAAACTTTCCTGACACTTGGAATTCCATTCAAATTTAACATTTTTCTTCCTTAATTCATTTAAAGGAGCTGCAAGTTCAGCATAATTTGGAATAAATTTAGCAAAATAACTGGACATTCCTATAAATCGACTTACAGCTTTGCTATTGGTAGGGGGTTTGGCACTTAAAATTGAACTGGTGCGCTCAGGATCTATTGTAACTTGATAATGGCTGATTAGATATCCTAAAAACTTTATTTCTTTAAATACAAATTTTACTTTTTCTGGGTTAACAGTGAGGTTCCATTTATTGAGTCTTTCAGTAACTTCTTTAATATGTTGTAAATGTTCATTTAATGTCTTGGAATAAATTATTAAATCATCCACATAATTAATTACACACTTGAATTTCAGTCCCTCCAGTACTCTATTAAAATAACTGGATAACAAAGATGAGCCTAAATGAAGACCAAATGGAATGCGATTGAATTCAAAGCTTTCAAATGGTGTACTAAAACTTGTTATTCTTTTACTTTCTTCCGATAATCTAATTTGGTGAAAACTGCTACATAAATCTAAGACTGTGAAATATTTTGCTCCTTCTAGGAAATGGTGAATATCATGCAAGTCACCCAGTGACGTGTTTACTTTCTCTATTTTCTTGTTTACTTCTGAATAATTAATAACTAGCCTATATTTGTCTTCACCCTTAGGTACTAAGAATGCAGGGCTATTGTATGGTGATTGACTAGGCCTAATAATATTTTGTTTGAGTAAGTCATCTAATATATTTTTCAAAATTTTCATCTTAGCAGGATTAACTGGATATGGTCTAATATTGACAGGAGTAGTATCATTCAACTTAATTGTATATTCATAATCTATTCCACTGCCTATTTTATTAGTGTAAACATTTGGATATTTTTCTATTAAATCAACTATTTCTTCCTTGACTTCACTACAGCCAATATTTACTTGTTTACTAACATTGTTTACATTAATTCTTATGTTAGCTAAACTGTGAATGAATTCAATTTTTACATTAGGATTGAAGTTAAAATAACACTGGTTACTTTTCAAGTCTACTACCAACTCACTTTGTTTAATAAATTGACTCCCAATTATCATAGCATAACTTAATTGTTTACTTACTTGGACAAGTATTTTCCAAGTAAATTCATTTATTTTTATTTAAATTACACTGCCCCAGTATCTTCATTTCACTTTGACTCGCTGTACAACACTTAATATCTGACCTATTCAACAGTAACTTGGGACAACATGCTTTTAATTTGTTAAACAAATCTTCACTAATTACATTAATTGAACTTCCAGTATCAATTAATGCTTCCTGTTTCACTTTGTTGTTTACTATAACTTCAATAGTTGGTAAAATGTTTAGACTGTGTTCCATATTATCAGTGTTATTGTTTACACTTGAGTGAGTCATCTTGTCGTCTGCTGTTTTGTTGTGTATGGGTTTGTTTTTGTTTACCTTTTGCTGGATTTCTGGGAGGTTTCTATTGTATTTTACTGTGTTATATTGTTTATTGGGTGGTGTGAAAACTTTGTTGTACTGCTGTGTGTGCTTCTGTATGTTCTTATTTTGATAGCAATCCCTCGCTATGTGTCCATATTTATTACATATAAAACATGTTTTTCGATCTTCTACATTGTTTACATTACGGCTAGCGCTATGCTTAGGTGGTAGGTATGCTCTTACCTCTCTACGTTGTACATCGTTGTAACATACATTTTGCACTTGAATACACATTCTATCTAGGTCTGCATAGCTGGTAGGATTTCCCACAAATACTAATTTAGCTCTAGTTTCTGGATTTAATCCTAATTTAACAATGTCTACTACTTCTTCTTCGGTGTATCTAGTATTAAGTACCTCACTATAGATTTTCAATTCATTTATATATACTTCTAATGGTTCCCCAGACTTCTGTGGACGGTTTACCATTGTTTTCTTTAAGTTTTCTCTCAGCCCCATTGGAACGAATTGTTTTAGAATAATAAGATGAGTTTCACTTACAGTGTCCCTCTCTTCTTACTACTTGTTTCTACTCGAACATTTGTTTCTACTTTTTTGTTATTTGAAAATACTCCATTTAAAATGTATCTATGTTTATAGGAACTAATTTTCCCCCTATTGAAGTAAAAATTAGAGGGAAAATAATGAGTATACAACCAAGCTGCGTAGTAGTAGAAATGTGTTTGTATCGATACTAACCAACACTTACTTTACAAAGTCATTCAATTTATTAGCGCCTTCATTATTCAATACATTTCCTAACAGCATAGGAGATTTAAATAGTATAAGTGATATTCTTAAAAGATTAAGGCTATAGCTATGCACCATTGAGAAGATGAAGATCTTTTGCTTTTGTTTGAAAATTTTTATTAGTATTGGATTGTTCATGATATGTTGATAATATTTGGAGATTTCCAAAGCTTGAGTATTTAAGAAACAAACACAACATTTTGACAGGTATAAAAAACTCCTTACGTCTTCAGGTGTACTTACTAACTTAGCCTACATCTAAAATAAATTTTCCCTTAACCCATACTAAATCAGAAAAGATTTAATACTACATGCTAGATACTGAAGATTACTGTTGTAATTCAAAAGTTCTTATGCAACTATCAGACATAACATAATTATACAGAATATAATACAAAATATAAAATACAAAAGAAATGCAAAATATGAAACCAGTCAACACAACACAGACCAAGCTATTAAATAGACTAAATACTCAATGACATACAAAAATAAATGCAAAATATGAAAAAATCAACAGAGCATAGATTCGGTTATTAAACAGACAAAATATTCAATAGAGAAGCTGGTTGCATAAGTTGAATATTTTGTCTATTTAATAACCTGCTCTATGTTTTGTTGAATTTTTTCATATTTTTGCATATTTCGTGTCTCATTGAATATTTTGTCTATTTAATAGCCTGATCTATACTCTGTTGATTCTTTTTCATATTTTGCATTTATTTTTGTATGTCATTGAGTATTTGGTCTATTTAATATCTTACTCTGAGTTTTGTTGACTGATTTCATATTTTGCATTTCCTTTGTATTTCATATTGTGTATTATATTTTGTATAATTATGTTATGTGAGATAGTTGTTTAAGAACTTTTGACTTTCACCAGTAATATTTAGTATCTAGCATGTAGTATTAAGTCTTTTCTGATTTAGTATGGGGTAAGGGAAAAATTGTTTTAGATGTAGGCTAAGTTAGTAAATACACCTGAATACGTCAGGAGAATGTTATACCTGTCGAAACGTTGTGTTTGTTTCTTAAACTCTCAAGCACTGGAAATCTCCAAATATTACCTACATATCACCTTTCTTTTGTTTTATACGTGTATAGTTTTCTCTGTTACTTGATATTATAATTATTGTAACTGTAAATAATTTATTTATTTTCTATCATAAATGCTCTCAAAAAGTCTTAATTGTTTTGTGTAATGTTATTGTAATGTAATAGTATATTTCATAACAAGAGTGGAAAGTGGGGTTTTGCATGTTCGAGACCATATGTTTCGAGACCATCAATTGGTCGAGAACATACAAAACACTTTCACTCGAGTTTTGAACGATACTTTTCACTACACTTCGGAGTAAAAATAGCTGTTGTTGACTGTGGAAAGTTTTCGGTTGTAAACAATGTTACTTTTGGTAGTAAACAATAGACAGCTGTTGAAAATATGATGTTTCGCAGGTTGTAAACACATAACGAAAACAGCTTAACTCATAGTAGTGTAGTGAAAAATTCATTTTAATTGTACTATTTTGGAATATTATGTTGATCGATATTTATTATATATACAATACATACTGTTTAGGTAGGTCTATAGTTATTTTGTTTTTAATTTGATTCAAGTAGCTGCCATTATAAAATATCAGTTGTCAAGTTGTAAAAATTCATCCAAACAGGCTAAGCCTTTAAGGAATTGAATATTTCTCCTGACATATTGGAACTTTACAGATTCACTTATTTATGTATTTGTAATTGAAAATTAAATGTTATTCTTTATTTCTCTTTTTTATGGTGTTTCAATATGTATTGATTATTATAAAAACCATTTATGCATCTCTATTTTAGAATTTAATAGGACGCAATAACATTTTAATTAATTAATGTATATAAATTATGGGTGCTCAAGAAATCTTCTTATTCTTATATGTTTCTTGTTTTATATTTTTATTAATTTTTCCAGAAAGTAAAAATGTGCAAAGGAATGAATGTAGAAGAAGCAGCTTTTATGTTTATAAATAAATGTATCTTAATAGTATTTCACAACCAATCACAAAATTAAATTCACTGATATTTATAGTTAAAAACAAAATTAGAAAACTATTATTACTCTAAAAAATATTTTTTAATGATTTAATAATCATACATATTCTAAATATATATCTTAATTTTATACAATTTGAATGTAGAAAAACACAAATAAATTATTATTTGTCCAATCCATATACTGAGCTTATTAAAATTAATATTATTTGATTTTGCTTAATTTCTTTAAGTGGATGGAAAATTATTTTAAACATCAAATTAAAAAAAATTCAGATTTTTTTATTAAATGATGAGAAGTATATTTTTTTTAAAAACTTATATATTCTTCACCATCACCAACAATTAAATACTGCAATGAGATAAAGGCATATATTTAATTTTTGTTTCATCTGATTACGTAAAACTAAATTACATTACATGCACGCTTTTACAATGAATACAACAAAATAATGAGAGTTTATACTAGAATTGAAAAAAACATTTACATTAATTACATTTCTACCTTAAAAGTCGAAATCCTACCTTGACACGGAGATAGTGAATTAAACATTGCATTCCACACTAATGTCAACGAAGTTCTTAAACAAATTAAGAAGCTTTTAGAAACTTCAGTACTTTGCAGTTTTGATGATAGGTAATAAATGTTGTAATTAAGGGTTAGCTATAAAAAAATTACTGTATTATATATTTTATACATCTATTGAACATGTTAACAAATGAACTCATTTTTACTTAATATATGTTTTATATAATATAGTGTAATGTTGGATATTTTAAGATATTTGTATTTTTTTCTAATGTATGCCGATTCCTTACTTTGGAAAACTTGAAGTGTAGGCAAAATTATTATTATTATTATTATTGCCTTACCTTAGTTATTCAGACACTCTTTGATGTTTACGCATAAGAGAAGTAATTCACAGGTGATATGTATTTATTTCATGAAGCTGAACATTGCAATTAAACTAATAAGATGTAATTAAATTTAAGTAACTAAAATATTGTATTAAGTTACCTATTTTGTATTTGATTATTCATTGGAATAGCTTAGCAATTTTAGTACATTTTTCATAAAACATTTATAGTAGTTATTATCTATTTAATATGGTTGTTAAAACCCTTGTTTTGCTATTGGATAAACATATGAACAATAATATAGGTATATGTAGGTTTATAAATTTTAAACCTGGAGGTTAATCAGCCTGCTCATGTAATATAAACTCAAATTTCCACAACATTTAAAAAATAAATCTTATTTTCAGAATTTTATAAAAAGTGCATAGTTCTGCTAGAATATTGTTTCAATAATTTGTTTCGTGAAAATAAATTTAGTTTTGTTTTATTATACTAGATCCAGAAAATTGAGAAACTACATCTAGAAAAGATCGATATAAATCCATTTAAAGAGACATGCATGCAGGAAGAGAAATAAAACTGCAACCAGCCCGGTACTAGTGCTTTCCCAGTCGTATTGATGTACATACACGTAAATACATTATGAACTAGGGCGGCAACGTATGGTACATATAGACAATCTTACGTACAAAACATTTATTTGTTTTCACCTTTATGGGAACTAAAGGCCTCTACAAATCAGAGTAACAAACGTTTATAAATAATAATAAACTAAACATGAATATTTGTGTTTATATAGTTAATTATATATAATGATCTGAAATGAACTCTACTGCCGTGTACCTGAGTTTGAAGGTTGTTTACTACGAGGCCTGTGAAACGTACAATTGTTTTTCCAGTTTCATTGTACGTTATGACATGCATTTTTTAATTTTTTTGCGCTTTAAAAATGTTTTTTCTAGTTGGAACTAAAGAATACTGGAATTTTACTAGTTTTCAATGTGTACCAATTTTAAACTTGTAATACTCAAAAATATGTTAACGCACGGTATTTATATATTTGATACGTTGTTGAAAAAAAATACTTCTATATTATATGTAAGAATTTAAACTTTTCATGAAAAAAGTTTATATTAATGTCATAATACAACGTGTTATAGGATTAAAGAGTTCTTAAATTCAATTACTTGGTCACGTGATCCCTATGAAATATATATTTTTTTGTAAAATTATTATTTAATTCTAACGAACTTCTTTGAGTAACAATAGTTTACTGAAAGTAAACATTTTACTGAAAGTAAACATTTACTGAAACTCCAAGGAAGCAAACACCAATAAATTAAAGTTACACTTTAAGCATTAGACTAGCTTTTAAAAGACAACTGCAATATATAAAAACTAAATTTAACTTTGAAAGTTTTATAAAATGCTACGCTTTATAAAATTAAACCTTTATAATATAAATTTGTCCAAATAGAAAAATGTAAACAAAAAAAATACTCTCTCTGCTCTGCGGATTTAAATACATGGTTTTGACTGTTAAGCCCTGTTGTAAAACAACTACACATTGTACAAGAATTGTCGTTGATTGATTAATTACCTTGGTTAATTACTACAAAACATTTTTACGCTGGCTAAATTCACCTGACCATAATTAATCATCTAACCAACTACTATCCCCACTCCATATCTTCCATTTATCTCTTGTCCCGAGAATTAGACCCTTTACTCTACACTCTCCATCTCTCCAATTCCACTCCATCTTACTTCACTCATTCCTAATTTGTCCAGTCTGTTCTTCTCCATACCGTGTTTCGCATTCTCTAGTTTCCCATCTTTTAGTAGGGTACACACATTCCATGTTCATATTCTTATTGTTTCTCCTCCTCTTTTTCTTTGAACATTTCCCCTTTTTTTTATTTCTCTCCCGGAGAACCGATTGAGAGAAAGCTTTGACTCTGGATTCTTTTAAAAAAAGGTTCATGTTTATGTGTTTCATTCTTCTAAAGATATCTTCCAGATCTTCAATATGGTGGTTTCTCCTTGCCTTCGCAATCTATGCCGTTGTCAAGCTAGTTGAGCAGCCGTCTTTGAGTTTTTTCCTACTCCTAAGGCAATAGAGTGCCATAACCTAACACATGCTCATCTCGGGAGATTCTCGGTCCCTTCATCCGTTAGCTGCGTGTTAGGAGGTCTCCTTATCCCGAGAGATACTCGGCCTTTCATCCGTTAGCCACGTGTCGGAGGTTTCCTTATCCCGGGAGATACTCGGTCACTTCATTCGTTAGCCGCGTGTTAGGAGATCTCCCTATCTCGGGAGATACTCGGTGCCTTCATGCGTTAGCCACGTGTTAGGAGGTCTCCTTATCTCGGGAGATACTCGGTCCCTTCATCCGTTAGCCACGTGTTAGGAGGTTTCCTTATTCTGGGAGATGCTCGGTCCTTTCATCCATTAGCCGCGTGTTAGGAGGTATCCTTATCTCGGGAGATACTCGGTCCTTCATCCGTTAGCCGCGTGTTAGGAGGTATCCTTATCTCGGGAGATACTCGGTCCTTCATCCGTTAGCCGCGTGTTAGGAGGTTTCCTTATTCCTGCAGATACTCGGTCCCTTCATCCGTTAGCCGCGTGTTAGGAGGTTTTCTTATTCTGGGAGATACTCGGTCCCTTCATCCATTAGCCGCGTGTTAGGAGGTATCCTTATCTCGGGAGATACTCGGTCCCTTCATCCGTTACCCGCGTGTTAGGAGGTCTCCTTATCTCGGGAGATACTCGATCCCTTCATCCATTAGCCGCGTGTTAGGAGGGCTACTTTTCCCGGGAGATACTCAATCCCTTCATCGGTTAGCCACGTGTTAGGAGGTTTCCATACATATTCCGGGAGATACTCGGTCCCTTCATCCGTTAGCCACGTGTTATGAAGTATCCTTATCCCGGGAGATTCTTGGTTAGCAGCATGTTTCCAAATCTACGACGAGGAGGTGGATATAAGGAATTTCTCTTCATTGGAAATAAGACCACATCGGCTTTTCTCATTTCCTCTGGTACTTTTGAAGAGGGTGATTAATATAACTAACGATAAATGGCTGAATGATAACAATTTCACAATGAGAAATAAACTGCTTCGATTATTTTCGTTTCATTCATTTACCTTAAACGTAAAAGAATTTTTCATGAAAATGCATCACATACAACTATTTAAAAATGTTCGGAAACTTGACGGCAGTCGCGTACATTGGATGTTTCAACACGTACTTTTTGCCAAACTAATCCTTCACTTTAAAATGGTGATAGTAACTTGTGACCCCCAAAATATTTGTTCTGCCCCAACTGATTTAAGGGAACTTTATTTTATCACTTTGAAAATTAGAGACCTATATATTAAATAGTATTATGTACTTAATGAGAAGGAAAACATTAAAAATAATATGCAAAGAAACATAAATTATATTTTGTATAAAAAAGTACAAATATATTATTAATATCCCTATTGCATGTAGACTTACTGAAGAAATTTTACTTGAATATTAATCAACATTGCAGGATTTAATCAAGTGCGAACAACACAGAAAGTACTTGTGCGTGATTCAATTACCTGTCGTTCTACGGAAGAAGCTGAGCTCTTGGTTAATGAAATTCTGCAACGACTTAGAGCTCCCACGACCAACAGGAGATATAACTGTCACCTTTTACCCTACCGAATCTGAAGAATGGTCCCACATCCTCCTTGTACATGCCTTTGCCTGGAACCAGTCGTACTGAAGATGCAGACTACTCAGGGACATTGTCAGGAGCCCCGGTTGGAAGCGACGTACCAGTCGATTTGCAACGCTACAAGTTGAAGCCTACAAAAACATTGTCATGTATGTCATTCAACCGGGGCTAGTACCACTGTACTGTCAGATCTCCGAACAAATTAGGGGACCTGGCGATCAAACTGGAGATGTATCAGTGGAAGGAAATCAGATCGAAACCATACCAGGACTGGTGGTGGAGTACAGAGACCAAAGGATTCGTACTAGCACCGTACAACAGCCGTCTAGCAGCATTGGAAACGGAACTGGAAACGGAGAGAGAAATATATTAGAGAACGATCCAGGCCACGAGGGAGAGTTAATCCTCAGGAAATAGTACTGGCAGTGAAGATGGTGGGACTATCACCACCAGAAAGGTTTTATAATAGCAGATATTTTTATAGTAATAGTATTCTAAATTCAGATGGTTTCATATATAAAAACACATTACAAATATATAGGGATTTTACTAACTTAATATCTATTTTAGAACCTTTAGAATATCATTTACAATATAACTGCTTATATGGTGCCATGAGGCAAGATAGCTACCATGATAAGTATCTATCAGAAGATGAATCAATCAAATTATCTTGATAATAAAACACTATCGAAATGGAAAGATTATTACAATACAAATTGTCAAATTTTTTGTATATACTCAAACAACATTTCTAATTATTTTAAGACTAAGCCAACTAAATTAGCTTCCTACGATTGTCAACGACCAACGTTAAACCTAACCATTTTAACTCACTCGCCTGCATGGTGATGCGTGTAGTCCCATGTGAAATGAGAATAGGGAAATAGACTTAGTATTCAACAGTGTGCTAAAAGTGTGTCGAGTAGTGCTGCATTGCGATGCAATTTAATGATATGTATAATTTAGTAATGAAATCCTTGTGTGTAGTCATTACTAATTTTTATTTGCAGTATATAATTTTCTTTCCGTCAATTTATTGAAAGATTTATTAATGTTTCGATATTACTCACCCTTGCATGCCTGTGGCGTCAAGTATCATCGAGCGTGGCTGTTCCTTGGATGGGTGACCGTCTGATCGATCCCGCAGCTCGCTTGCCTGGTCACTGGTGGTGGTTTGAAAATAACACTTAAGCTTTTAGCCCCCAGATTAAGTATTAGAGAGGGTTTCCAATCCCTAACTTTCCTTAGCTAAAAAAGACCTCCCTTAACTTCAACTTTTAGCATTATATTTCTGCTGTTGGTAAATAAGCTGGTCTTTTTAGTTTTATGTCGTTAATTGTCACAAGATTTTTATTTGTGGTATTTCTATGTTGATATTTGTCATCTTTCACCAATGTATTGCGTTGAATATTGTTAAACATGTGATTCAACTGTTGAAAGAAATATATAAACAATAAAAAATCATACAAACCCTACGTGTTCTCTAATATTATCTGTGAAGAAGCATATCAACTATATTATTTTACATAAATTAATTCCAGTACGTATGGAAGCCTGGCCGTAAATAACTATAACTTCTCCATGGTAACAAAGTGGTTTGGGGTGGACAAGAGGCCTTTGATGTTAAAATTACAAAGCATATTTGTAACACTTTATTAATCTATAAATTCTCTTGACTTCCCGATACGTTTCACAATAATTTTTAACATAGCCATCATGTTTCACACTAATAATTGCATACAAATATCATATGCTTGTATTTTTTGCTTCATTACAATAACCGATAAAACAATGCAGCCTAAATGAAAAGTCTCAAATGTTATGTTAATATATAAATTTATTTCTTTACATTTAATCAATTTCAACATAAAATGTATGATTTAAAACATAATTATGTAAATGAATACTTAAAAATAATACTTTGACACTAATCACCATGTAAAATTAACCGACGTGGTGTGACATAGTAGCTAAGGCTTCGGCCTGCGGACAGTAGTTCTAGTTCAAGTGCAAAAATACAACCAGGTAATTTATATTTATAATAGCTCCAGTACAATACAAGTTAACATCACAAACACAAAAGCATTATTGCGTGACGTTCACTTTTATTGCATTCTATAGTTTCTTAATACTTAAAATGCTAATTAAGTAACTCATAACCTTAAATTAAAGAAACTATCAGTAGCCACTGGGTGGAATCTACTTATTGCTTAGAACCCTGTAGAATCCTAAAAATACTTACATACTTCATTACTTTCTGAATGATACAAATTAAATACATAACTCCTCGCACATATTGTTTGAGTTTGTAAAAAATACAAACATATCAATATAAATGTAGTTTTCCTTATGAAGCATAATATAATTTACTTTTTGGATTATTTTCCATTGTGCGTGTAGTTATGATCAGTTTCACGTAGTAGTTATTTTCTTTAATGTTACATCATGTTTGTACCGAAATAGCTAAAAAAAGTTTACATTTACTGACTGGTTGATAAAAAACAAGAGCAAATAACGATACAATAATAATAATGTTTATTGCACCAAACCTCAAATGAGTATTGCAATATATAATATAATAAAAGTTGGGAAAAATGTACATATACATTGCAGTTGAATTAAAAAAAAAAATCTTCAGTGTTCTACAAACACTCTTCTAATAAATAGTTGTATATAATTTTTTTTTAATTGTTTCTTTTCCAGACTTCTTAATTTATAAGGTAATTTATTATACAATTTAATAGCCATAAATTCATTATTTTTTTGTGTTAATGAGTATTTACATTGTTTAATTTTCAGTTGATTCGAATTTCTTGTGTCATACTTATGTATATTTTTGTTCTGAGGAAATTTATGTAAGTTGTTTTTGATGTATAATAAGCTTTTGTAAATGAATAGTGAAGGAAGAGTCATTATTTTAAGTTTTTTGAATAGAGGTCTAGATGAAGTTTTAAAAGGTGCACCACAAATTAGTCGAATTGCTCTTTTTTGAATTTTAAATAATTTAACTGAATTTGAAGACTGGTCCCATAATATTATTCCATAACTCAATATGCTATGAATATGCGCATAGTAAATTTGTATTAGTATATCTTCACTCACATTGTACTTTAGTCTTCTTAAACAGTAGATACCTTTGTTCAGATATTTTATCGTATAATCCACATGATTGTTCCAAGATATCTTATGATCAAGGATAATTCCTAAAAATTTTATTTGATTTATTTTAAGGTCCAGTCTTAATTTATTTGAGTAGGTAAAATGTAACAACTTTAAAAAACACAAAATGTCATTAGGCCTGAAAATGTTGCGTGTGGCTAATTGATTTACTGATCATGAATTTATCTATCGTTACGAACAAATGTTGTTCGAGCTTTTTTAACAAGAAAATATTTAACTTGATGTAATACACTGATATAATAACAAGTGTATTTAGAGCAATTACGAGAGATAAATGGTCAGTTTGGGGTAATTACTAGAATATCTAAACACATTTAAATGGAAGTTTGAGCCACATATTAATCTTCATTCTATTGGATATATTAATATGACATATATTTAAGTGACATAGGATTGCTACTCTCCAATAAAACCTGACGAAGATTTCCCATATACTGAATTAAATAAAGTTTCTTTCTTATGTAATATTGAGTTTGTTTGTGCTAATTGTCATGTACAAAATAGATACAGAGTACTTTCTTTTGGCCCCTGCAAACGCCTCAGTGGCAATTATCGGCAGATTATAACTAACGTACATCTTTATGCATTTGTAGCAATAATTACTAGGCTAATCCTTCAGTATTTGGGAAGAATAAAGGAGAAACTGACAAGTGCTGGTCCTGTCATCGTGGTAAACTAAACCTACTCGACACACTTACTCGATACATAATACTTGATATTGGAGACGATCTCTGTTTCCTTATTTCCTGTTGCTTCTCTTACCTGTTCATTGATACAGTTGTGTAAATTGTAGTGGAATATATATTTTGAATATTTAATTATTTAAGAGTCTTCAAAATGTGTTTGGGTTTCCAAAATACTTATTTTTAACTTTTAACGTAAATAATATTAACTTAAACCTAAGGTGAAATGTCATGATTGAGATGAACTCCGGAAATAACGTTTATATCTTGTCATTTTTAAAATTAACTTCGCTTTAATTGATATTTCCTGCTAAAGTAAAGCAAAACTGTTTTAAAACATTAGCTAATTTCTTTCTTTAAATGTGTTCATTAGGTTTATTACTTTTCTTTTTTATAAAAGTTTCTGTAATTTTATTGAAGTGTTCATTTATAAAAAGTAATTATAAGATGAGCTGAGTGAGTTTAAAAGGTTTTAAATAAAAATTTCACTGTACTGACGCATTAAAAGGCTATTTTATTTAAAAAAATACTATTTCCAAATACTGATAAAAAAATTATTTACCCTTATGAAAATTTTTAATTGTTTAAAAAATATGTTTGCTTTGAATAAATAGTGGAATGAAATTTAAATTATACTAAAGAAAACGCAATAATTTTCTTTTTAATTTGTGTAAATCTACTGGATTTGAAAGAACCCGTTTGCAAATGTAAAGACTAAAAGACTAAACCAATCAAATATTTATTTGCCATTATAACCAATCCTTCTGCCATGATAACCAATCCTTCTGCCATGATAACCAATCCCTCTGCCATGATAACCATGCCATAGTTGTTGTCTTGAATTGTTATCGTAGATATTTTATTTTATTTTACATTTCAACGGACATCTCCATTTTACAGTTTTGAACAATAATGAGTGAACTCAAGACACTGACGTACATGCGTAATTGTATAAACCAAAATACAATATGCGAGAGGTATAAAATGCGGGGCCCCCTTTTATCCTTTTCTTTAGCTTTTTTAATTTTTTTTATTTTATTTTTTATTTTTATAGCAATATTTATTAAAGGGCAGATAAGGGGATTACATTGGTCCCTAATGGGTTACATACAGAATGACGTTGACATAGAAATACATTAACAAATGTTGTATGATAATATTAAACAATTGTAACAACTTGAAAATAACAATGATAAATAGAGTATAACTATTTAGTGACGAAACGGATAAAACTATGAATGACAATAACGTAATAAATTAATAAGTGCAACATGATTTGAACTATGAGTAACAACAATAACAACAATAAATTAGTACGAAACAATAGAATAATAAACATGAATTAACAAGATACAATGTATAAATAACAGCAATGAGAAATACAGAGCGAATTGTCTTCTCTCCGCTGTAGCAACTCCTAGACAGATAACTCACCCAGTCTGGCGATCCTTTATTGTTACAGTTGTTACAGATATGTTTATTGTTACAGTTATCGTTACATAAAACTCTTTTCTCTGATTAATTACCATATTGTTGTTATCTAGTTTTAGTTGCCTTTGTTCTTGTTACATTTTCTATTAATCTTGTCACATTTATCCAAATCAAAATTTCGAAATCGTTGCCTTATTTTGTCGTTACATAACTTCATCTTAAAATCTTGTTACAAATCATATCTGAAAACATAACTTTTCAGCATAAAGCATGTGTATCAGTTGTTGTTTAGTATTAGCATTTCTAGTAAGATCTAGTGTTGCCTAGTATTATAATTTCCTTATATTTGGTAGTTTAGCACAAAATCCTGTATCCAGTTGTAGTTGCACTGATTGGCGTCATCATATGAATGTAATTATTTAAAATGGTGTATCTGTGAATAAATAAATAAATCACTAATCCTTCTGCCATTATATAGAATAGCAGATGATTGAATGAGCCTCGCGTCTACGAACATTGAATTCACCACTATCTACTGGTATAGTTGAGTTTTTACAGAAAAAAGTTGTTAACAAAAATCTTTCACATTTTATACACTATACATTGGAATAATGATCGATTTAGTTTTTAGTTTTAATAAAAAGTTACTTGTGAAAGGTTAAATAAATTTGAAGGTCACACACATAAACGTATTAGAGTATAAGTATTAAATATTCAACCATTTTTACCGTTTAAAGTAAGCAATGTTTGCTATCCTAATACCAAACCGATTAAGAAAGGAATAAAAAATGCTACTTTTATCAAAACACTGGAGCGGCCGTAGCTAAGGGGCTAAGGCGTTGGATTACCACTCAATCGGTTCGGGTTCGATTACCGACATGACCACTAACAGTTTTTGCCCTGCCGCTCTCGTGGTTTGGAAGTCACTTAAAGCCGTTGGTCCCCAGGTTAAGTGTTAGAGGGCTTCTTAGCCATAACTTTGCCTGATAAAATAAGAGGGTCTTTAACTTTTTTAACTTTAACACTTGTCACGTTCGAGAAAGTCCACGTGATAAATAATGGTTGGCTCGAATTGCTATTATGGGATGGCGACTGCTGGAATATTATTGGCTAATTACTATTCAATGGTTTAATGATTTATTTTGCCACTAAGCAATATTAAAGCAATTAGCTACGTTCATAAATCAGTTTAAAAATTACCATTCATGGCACTTGCAATAAGAAGACAATTTTAGCCTGAACTAAAAGTAAAATGCTAATAAGAACAATACAATGATATCATCACGCACAGCACATGCAACTGGTCATTCAATTCTTAAAACTAACAAACAAGCAACATGGAAGAAAACTGCATGCTACAAGCAGAGAAATAGCAAAACAAAAACACACATAAGTGTTATCTATCTAGACAATCTTATCATTCATGCCTCTTAAATTAAACAAATTATTGGTTGTTACTTCCTTTATATTATCTGCTAAAAATGCTTTATAAAAAACTATATCAGATTTAAAATTTATTTATTTCATTCCAACGACAAAACCATTACACATTTAACAAAACAACATAATAGATGGCTAGGTACTATATACATACGTCCAAATAAATTTACTAACAAGCTAACATGCATTATATAAATATATATTTTGACAAACAGTAAATTACAAAAATAAAGACAATGAAACAGCTATGAAAGATAATATTTAGTGCTAACGTGTGGTAAATAAATAGATAGATATAATTTAGATGAATAACAATGGATAAACTATATATTATCAACACAATAAATAAATAACAACAATAGGCTTAATAAAACAAAGTATAATCACAGCAACAACAAAATAATTAATACGTTTTCCTACAATGTTTATATAGGAGTGTGTCGGGAGTCATCGAGAACTCTTCTACGAATGGAGGATGTACTATCGTGAAAGAAGTCAACTTTGTGGCAGAAGTGGTTCCCAAACCTCATCATCCTTGCAAGTGGGCTGTGAAAGTCATAACCGCGAGAGTAATGCCTCCTGCCGAACAGATCAAGAGATCGGGTCCCTGATGGAGTGCGGAAGTCCACTTCAGTGAGAAGCATTGGGCAATCCAGTTGACCATTGATCAGCTTAGTGAGAAATGATAAATCTGCTTCTTCACGTCTGACCTGAAGATCAAGGAGATAAAGGTCAGCCTGAACTTCAGCTATTGGAACCTCCCTCCAACGTAGCCCCTGTCGTATTCCCACCAGCCTTAAAAATTTCCTCTGAACAGCCTCCAGCTCTTCAATCAAACCAAATTGGTAGTGAGACCAAACTGAGCTGGCATACTCCAGGAGCTGACATACAAAATATGAAAAGAGTAGATATAAAGATGTAACCCAACATCCTATGAGATCGTTTGCAGAGATCGTAAACATGATCATCAAAGGAGAGATCAGCTCTGAAGGTAACACCTAAATCCTTTATGGAGAACACCCTTTCCAGCGGTCTTTCCTCCAATGTATACTGGAAGAGAAGAGGACAGCGCAGACGGCCAAAGGTCATTACAGAGCACTTGGAAAAGTTCAATTTTATATTGTTTGTTTTATACCTATCCAGGAATTGGTGTAAAACAAACAATTAATTAACATGCCAATTCATAATTTTGACACAATCCGTGCCTTTTTATATGTGAATAGTTCTTCCCAAGCACTAATTGATGGAACTCGTTTTAAAAACATAAGAATATTTACAATTATTATTAGTACAACTTTATGAACCTGTTGTTACTATTCAGTAACTTTTTTATATTTGTAATACAACTATTTGCTTGGAAACTATTGTGGTATGGAAATTCTAAATTGATTGAGCCTGCGCTAAGTGAAATACGACCAACCCATCTTTCAGGGTGGAATTGGTTTACTGTTGTTTCGACTTTATTCTAGTCTCTTCAGATGTAGATAGGCACTAAGCCACTACACGACAACGATAAATGAGTAATCCAATGAGAAATTACCAATTACGGAGATAGATTCTACTAATATCCGTTTTCACAAACACCAATTCGGTGCGCCCTATTTCTAAATTATGAATGAGACTTTATAATTATAAATTTTATCCTCATCTTGTATCTAAATTTGAATAACATATTTTGGAGCAGTAGTGTTACTCAATGACCTACCTACAAACAGGGAAGTTTCAATCGCTGTGAGGGCGGAGAGTGAAAAGGCATAATAATATGAACCTTCAATAAGAGGTCTCATAATTAGTTCTCCAGTTTGCCATGATGATGAAAGAGCCAGTACTTTGTCAGTCCCTCCCTCTACCTTCCCAAATGACCAAGGATTTATTTTGTTATTACTGGAAGATATTTATAAATGTGAATATTAATCATCGTCTATTTATAACTGCCAATGAGGCATTCGCTGCTGCCATAAGAAAGCGATCTCTTATTCTTTCATCTGTAAACTATCTCAGTGGCATTTCAATAGAGCAGATCTCAAAATACAGCTTTACATTTGTTACTTTAACTTAGCTTTATGAAAAATGACGGAAAAAGAAAACATTCTGTAGTTGGAAAAATCCCTTCAGTCAAAAATAACAAGCAATTACTGGGCGTCTAAATTCTTGAATTCTAAGAAACATATCTGTTTTTACTTTGATACACGTGTTGCCCTGACTGCTTACAGTGGCATAATATTCCCGTTCTTGAACTAAGCTCTTGAGTTATAGGGTTCTGAAAATATTCCGAAAAAATATTGAATAGGGCTATTAGAAAAAAAAAAACATTCCAAATTTTATGTGAGTCACTTTTGCAAGAGTACAATATCCTAACATTTCCTTCTCTCTACATATACAAATCAATCTTGTTTGTCCGTAAATATTAATTTTCCCAACTCAATAGCCATGTAATTCATAACTATAGTCTTCGCAGTTACAACTTCGCTCATATCTCGTACTAACTTTTACGAGAGACAGGTTTCGTGTAGTGGGATCACATGCTCTCTAACTCGTTGCTGGGCTCATTAAAAGTGTGAAAGGAGTGTGGTTGGATTCAAAAAGGACTTAAAGAACATATGCTGCCTATTATAGAGTTCAGGTGTTTATTCACTGTCATAATTTTTATTATTGTCAAATATGTACTAAGCTTAAGGGCTTTCTCTGCCAAAAGAAATATTATTTTAAAACCACATAAGATGCTTTTGAAAATGTTTCCGTGGTTTTTTAAGTAAAAAAATTCTGATTTCGATTCACGTACGTATTACTGACATTGTTCTAACCATTGAAATATTAATCTTGATTAGATATAGAATCTTGACAGTTAATTTGTTTTTAAATTTAATTGGCTGCTATCAATAACTTAATTTATTTACATTAACATGTATTTTTCACTCTAGGGTATCGATGATTTTATTATTACGTACATACACATTGAAATATATATTTTAGAATTTCTTCATTTATTAGATTGACTTCTTTTATACTATACAAGCTGAACCTGTAAATATTCAAACAGACGCTTTGATTTGGCTCATTATGAAATTAGTCGTTTCTTTTTACTTCAGATTTTAGAAAAATAAAGGTTGACTGTTCATTTAATTTTATCTGAAATAAAATAATTTACAAGTTTTTTTATAAAATAAATAATTACATGGTGACAGTAACAAACTTACAAGATATGATTTGTATGAAATATGCACATAAATCAACTGGTTACAGTAGCACTTTTTCAACACTGACATTTATTTTCATTTGTGCCATTCTTGAAAAACCTTTTAAAAATTATAAGTCCCTATACTGACTGCTTTTCGAGTTTTGTGCACAAAAACATTTACAAGTGTAATTTTATCGACGTATATTAGTATTTTAAAATCATACAATTAATGAATTTGTACATTATTTAGTTTTAATAGGTTTAAAAATAAATTTAATATACTCATGAACCACTGTTTATAAGCATAATCAGTGTTCGTCATGTAAGTAATCCAACAAAACAAGAAAAAAATCGTATACAGTTACTTAACTACTTCCATAAAATTACAGCAAAGCAAACACATTTGATTCTCAGTGTTTATGTTAGAAAGTGTTGTTTGCTTGGAGCAAACTGCTGCAGACAGATAGTCTGCCAGACAATGCAAAGCTAAATACCCGCTGGAAATTGCAGGAGCCATTTGCAATTTAGATTTTGTATATAATGCAAATAGTCCCCACTGACCACACAGCGTTTAACACTTAAAGAGGTCTAAACGCTTGCTAATCATGCAGTTTCCACTCCCCAAACAAAGTTAGATAATTTTTTTCGTAATGGGTCAAGAAATATTTATACTGTATTTTCAATAGAGATGTTTTTTGCTATATGAAAATTACTACATTAAACATTAACACTTAAACAAAAATTAAGTGCCATAAATTTTTGTATTTTTTTAAAATATTTGCGTTATTTTTTATGATTTTCAACTATCTTTATCTGATTTGATGAATTTTTAAGCTAAACACGACTTTGCAAACTATTTTTCCATAACGTTGAAATATAATGGATAAGTGTTTTTTGATCGCGGTTCGTGGGCAAAACACAACAATTTCAAGTACAAAAACAATAATAGTACAAGTTCAACAATAACAAGTTTTAATTATAAACACCAAAAATTAACTAATAATAAATAATTCACATATTTTTACGGAGGGATTTCCTGTTGGTCATCCTGTAGGCCAGGCAACTGAATTTACCACAAAATAGATTACAAAAAAATATGTATGTTAGTTAGGTTAGGTTTGTATAAACTGTTTTTATAGATTACAATCATATGTTTTCGCAGTACTCATTACATATTCAAGTTCAGCTAAAAAAAAATTAAATAAAAATCAATCATTTAGAAGTAACAAATAAAAAAAATCATTCTTAATATTTATTTTCTTGTAATAAACGAGCTTTCTGATTTTTGGGGAAAAATAGTTTTCCGCTTTATCACATGATCTCTTCTGATAATCGAACTCAATTTATCTTCTTTGAATACGTAAATTTTAATTATTGTATGATGATGGATACTTAATAATTAGTTTTTTAATTAGCATAGTACGTGTTGGTACATATACAGTGGAAGTAAGCGTCACAAAACACAAATTTACTACAATATAAGCACAAAATGCACAAATATATAACAATACAAGTACAAATTGCAAAAATATTATGGTGATCGATTTCGTTAAACCACGCTCACCTTCCTCAGACCAGAGGGATTCACAAAATAATGGGAAAGGGAGTTCAACAACTCAATTTATAGGCCAATAATCACGTGACGCCACTGGCTGGAATCGTCAAAATGGCGGCTGCTGTGATATTATTGGTTGATCCCTGTTGGCTGTTACTTCTGTTATTTTAGTCGCTGAAAATGCATAATTAAAAACTATTTCAGAATCAAAATTAACCTGTTCGTTCATTAATTTATCACGATCCTTACATTTTTCTTTAAAAATAAATAACTCTTCCCAAACATTCATAATACGACCCTTCTTACAAAATTTTAGAATATCTACATTTTCATCTATTTTATTCAAACTGTGGGTACAATTCAGCAGGTTTTTAGCTACATTAGATCTTTTAGGTGTCTTAGTAAAACTAAACACCTTAATAATTTTCAATTAGGTGATCGCTAGCATGATTTTTAAATTCTTATTTTATGAATTTGATATGTTAAATTCCCGTCGTAAAGTATTTCTAATTTTAGGGAATAAATGTCTCTAAAAATACCTCTCCTTAGACCTTAACTTACATTAATAAACTATTACATTTATTACAAATTAACTTTAATTTATAAATACCGTTAACTAATTATAACTAAGATGCCTATAGTAGAGAAAAAAAATTTTTCTTCTTTTAAGAGGAATATTTCCCAGATTTTCGACCAGTTATAACCTGTGGGAACGGATCCATTAAGTCATGTGTTGCGTTTATTGTTATCAGCTGTGTAAACATGTTATCCTGGATTATTTATTATTGTTACGCCATTTTTATTATTTTTGTTGTTATTATTATTATTATTGTAGTCATTTACTACAAACTATTAAGTTTATTGATTCATTATGTCATGTGTATGCGTTATTAGCTGTGTTATGTTAGAATACTTATTATTATTACACCTTTTTTTGCTACCATTACTGTTGTTATTTACTTTCAAACTTTTAAGGTTGTTATTGCTGTTTATTAAGTGTGTAGTGTTTACATATTGTTAGCCCTTAATTGTTATGTTATTGTTATCGTATTACTATATCCATATTATCACTTGATATTATGTCATTGTTATTTAATTGTTTTGTTTGTGATAGGAGTAGAGTTTTGTCGACTGCATCCAGTTAACATAGTATTTGCTTAGCCTTAAATGCGTTAAATGTTAGTTTATCTTATATATTTAGCCATCTACTTTACTCATTGTAAAAATGGTTTTGTACCGTTGGAAGTAATAAATAAATATAGGTGAATATGAAAACTGACGCAGTTTGACTGAAGAACATAAACAATGGACAATTACTATCTGCTTGGGTTGTAGAAAAATTTTATCAGGACTTTGTTAAACGAATACCTTTTTGTCAGTTAACAACATATACTCGCTTTTTATTTCTACTAAAATATTCATAAATAGGAATATAAAAAGTGAATTATAAATAATTCACCATAAATGGTAAACTGCAGGATTTAATATATATTTAAGAAGCCGGTGATGTATGTTTAGTTTTTTACTAGCCGATTACTTGTCCTTTGTAATCTATGTTTCTGCCTCTTGTAACACATGAACAGATGGTGGGCGTCATTCAGTCGTTAAAACCCAAAACATCTGCCGGTTGGGATGAAATTTCATCTAAACTTCTAAAACAGGTATCTGATCTTATTTCCCAACCCTTAGCGCACCTGATAAACACTTCGTTTCAAGAAGGTAATTTCCCTGACGCTCTGAAACATGCTGTGGTCAAACCTCTTCATAAAAAGGGAAGCAAGACAGAATGTAATAACTATAGACCCATATCATTACTTCCTACCTTTTGCAAAATATTTGAAAAATTATTTGCTGAGAGTCTTGTTTCGTTCTGTTTTAAGAATAACATCTTTTCCCCTAATCAATTTGGTTTTACAGGGGGGAGGACAACTGTTGACGCAATTCACCATGTGGTTTCCTTTTTGGTTGAGGCACTTGATTCAGGGGAATTGTCTTTAGCAATATTTTGGGACCTCGCTAAGGCATTTGACACTGTCGTTCGTAAGATCTTACTAAGGAAACTTTATAAATTGGGTGTTAGAGGGGTCGCTTTGTCGTGGATTGCTTCTTACTTGAGTGGAAGGACCCAAACTGTTCAAATGCCCTATACGGATGGTACTGGCTGTCGGCGATCTATGAATTCTTCAATATCCAATATTGACATAGGCGTTCCTCAGGGATCTATTTTGGGTCCACTCCTTTTCCTCCTTTTTATTATTGACTTGCCTGATTGTATATCTGAACTTTTTGCTGAGATTTGTCTTTATTGTGATGACACCGAGATTTCTCTGAAGGCAAAAACCATTAAGGATCTTGTGGCGAGAGTCTTTGGTGAGTGTGAGAATATTATCCAGTGGTTTGTTGACAATAAATTAATTATCAATAGCACAAAAACGAAGGTAATGAATTTCTCTATATCTAACTCAAAAGAAAATAGTCAATCTTCCTACTTGATTAGAAATAATGTGATCGACGTTTGTGACACAACAAAGTTTCTTGGCATATGGATAGATAAACATTTGAAGTTTGGTGATCACATTGATTATGTTTGCAATAAGCTGAGCTCTGGCATATTTGTTTTGAGGAATTTGGCTGCTTTCGCTGATTCTAAGGTGCTTCTTACTGCATATTATGGGATGATATTTCCACATTTATCATATGCTGTTGCAATTTGGGGTAATGAATGTTTTCGAACTAATTTCGTTTTTAAACAACAAAAGAAAGCAGTGAGGATAGTTTTTAACTTACCGTACAGGGCATCTTGCCGTGAAATCTTCAAGCAGAAAAAAATATTAACTTTTCCTTGTTTGTACATGTTCAATTGTGTTACTTTTGTAAAGAAACACCCTCAAATGTTCCGCGTTGATCACAAGCAAAGTAGGTACAACCTCAGGCCAACAAATAATGTTGACATTCCTTCTCACAAAACAAGTTTCTTTGAAAGACACCTAAGATACCGAGGGGCCCAGCTCTTCAATGCACTGCCTGAGACTCTTAAAGCGGATGGCGATGTGGGAAGGTTTGAGAGGGGGGCAAGAAGCATGTTCCTTGAAAAGGCCTTCTACGGTGTCGGGGATTTTTTGTCCACCTCTCCTCCTGTAAACAGTAATCAAGAGACGGCCACCTAAATAAATTGTAATCGAGTCTTTAGTTTATTAAGGATACTGTTAATTATTTTATTGTTCTTTGTTTTTGTAAATATTATGTATATCATGTATGTTATGATAATTTGACGCAATTATGCAGAGGTATTTCTGTTATCAATAAAGATATTCTGACTCTGACTCTGACCCTTTGCCACGGGATATTCACGTAACAGCAAATGTTTAGATTTCAAAGGTTAAATTGTAAATTATATTTTGCTCATTTAAAAATTTTATTTCATTTTAACTGGTCTTTGATCAGATAAACAAAATGGCTTCATTAGACTACTATTGAGGCTTGAAAGGTCACTGGGGTATATTCAACAACTCCCCAAAGTTTTTTGACGATCGGATGAATAGTAATCCATAAGGACAAAAAGAGGTACACATTGATTCTTATTTCTGTAGATTATAATCTTCCATACATAGTTTTTAAAAGTAAATTAGTATTTTAGTACAGCATTTTAGTACTTTGTAGTTAGTGGAAATCACTAAATAAATTGTAAACTAATTAATTGACAGTTTTAAAGTATAAGTAAGTAGGGAAAAGATGCCGATATTACCGTCAAAATTTAGGATTTCTGCGTCAAATTGACCTTTGGACCCATTTTTCTGGCCTCTGATTGGTCGAGAGCGGTCACGTGACCTTTTCAAGATGGCGGCGCCCTTTTCCCGCCAAATTTTCTAACCTCACTTTTCCTAACCTCAAATTCCCGCCAAATTTCCTAACCTCAAATTTCCCTCAAATTCCCAAATTTCCCTCCAAATTCCCACATCATACTATATGAAATTCACTGTTAACCTTGTTATACTATATAAAATACAGTCTTAACCTAACTTTTACCATGTTATACTATATGAAATTCACTGTTAACCTTGTTATACTATATAAAATACAGTCTTAACCTAACTTTTTCCATGTTATACTATATAAAATTCACTGTTGACCTTGTTATACTATATAAAATTCACTTTTTTTGTCCAATATGGCATCTTTTTCCATGTTATACTATATAAAATGAACTTTTTTTGTCCAATATGGCATCTTTTTCCATGTTATACTATATAAAATGAACTTTTTTGTCCAATATGGCATCTTTTTCCATGTTATACTATATAAAATGCACTTTTTTGTCCAATATGGCGTCTTTTTCCATGTTATACTATATAAAATTCACTTTTTTGTCCAATATGGCATCTTTTTCCATGTTATACTATATAAAATGCACTTTTTTGTCCAATATGGCGTCTTTTTCCATGTTAGACTATATAAAATGAACTTTTTTGTCCAATATGACGTCTTTCCCCCTCAAAATTCCCTCCAAAAATTCCTTATCCAATATGGCGGACTTTACACTATAATAAATGTAAAAAGATGACAACCGGATCCAATATGGCGTCTTTCCCTTCGGGTACTTCCGGCGACCGTCGGCTACCTTCGTACACGTCATCTGCTGGTTGGGTGGGCATGCGCATGGACTTGCTACTCTGTGGATTATTTCATATACTCTATGTGCTCGACCCGATCGTAGCGGACCTGGTGGCAAAACTTAGCGCATCCTTTTGGAACATGGCACCTTCGGAAGGGAAGTCCCCGGGGGAAAATTCCCTCCCTCAAATTACCTCGGTATACTATACAAAATGCACTATTAACCTTTTCCATCTCATACTATATAAAATGCTAAAGATGGCGGCCATTTACATATGTACTATATAAAATGCTTTCGTGTACTTCCGGCAACCGTCGGCTACCTTCGTACACGTCGTCTGCTGGTCTGACGCACACCCAAATGCCACGCTCTGATTGGTTACCTCCCTACTTTACAAATAATATTTCTCACACGTACTGTTAGACTACTTATTTAATTTAATTTTTCTCAAATTTTAACAAATACACAGTTAACATACGCTCTTAGCTTTGGGTACTCATCCACGGCTTCCTACACTGTTACCTATATCGAATCACAGTTCATCCTCAAGCCCCTACTTAACACTCTAGGCAACCCGCAATACACGTTTTTAATTAATTATTTATTCAAAAATGAAGGGACAATTCTTTATATTTAATCTGTTTATAATTTGTAATACACTGTTACCCTATCCATTTTAAATAATTTCTTATTTTATATTAAATACTCTGTTAACATGCGCTCTTACCTTCAACTACCATCTACTTCCGGTTAACTTCGTATTAACCCGACATCCTCTAAACCTAACACGCTAGCTTAACGCTCTTACCCATGCCTAACCGAACTATTCAACTGTACTTACAAAGTCTACTCGGACTTTATCGGTCCGTTATTGGTCACAAGCTTCACATTTTCTTTCATTAACTATAACAATTTCCTATTTTCGCCCACCTTTGCATGCATGTACATCTTACCTAGGTTACATTACTTACTTTTATTATCAATTCTGTGGACTCAAATACCTCACCTCCCATCCACGTACATATCCAGAACCCATCAGCCCCCCTACATAACGAAACAAGCACACCTACCTTCACTTCCTCTCCACAATCATTCCTTCCTTTGTACCGACACTCAAGGACTAATTCACTACCATTTCACAACCCATATACTAGTTACTGAACTGCCAGTAGTGCCAGTGCACCGACAGTACATTCAGTTCTCACACAAAACATGGCTGACCTCAATATTTTTTGCTATTTTAATTGGCACTAGACGGACTGCATATCAACCACATGCTAACCCTAGAGGTCAAGTTAGTGATATCAAACAACGTTGCATTTCCTCGAGATTGTAAAATCCGACCATATCTGGTCTATTATTGAACAAAACGAAAGAATCATTGGTATTATAGTCCCGTACTTTAAAAAAAAGAGAGCAATAATAATTTATTTACACACTACGTTTTATTCAGTAAAATCAATTGATATTCTTGTTATTACCAATTATCATACGTAATACATAGAACCTTTTACAATAATTTGTGCTTTATATTTAAATTATTACGAGTAAACTTAATTTTAACAAAGTTTTATCAATTTGTTTTGTTGTAAATTCCATAATTTATAAAAATGCTAACACATTACATGTGTAATAATGAGAGATCGTACATCAAATTATACCGTATTTTCTAAAGTTTTTATAGTTTAGGTAGGATTTTAAACAATATGTATAGCATTTATAACCGAACTATTGTATGTTAACCAACCTAAACTTACAAATAACAATTATTATATCCACAAACACATGATAAATGAAGTGTAATAACCTCAAACACAAGATAATTCCTCACACTTTATATACACCATAGCAATACACTATTTACTGTATTTGAGACGTTAATCGTAGAGGTATGGGTCTTGAATGAATGTAGTCTTTGTTACTAACTAAGGCTGCTGGACCCTTTGATATATCATCTATTAAAACACAATATTAAGGGAAACTATGACATGGAACCCAAACCACATAGTATTGATTTTATTTCAAACAAACTGTCAGTTTAAAAAACATTCTAACAGAAGAGTAAATTCCATCCAAAAGTAAGAAAAAATCAAAGATACATACAAATTTCAGAAAAAGAGTCATTTTACACAAAAATGTGTTGAAACATTGTTCAAATCATGGAAAAACTATCAACATAGTACTCTCCAAACCCCTTAAAGTTGAGTTAAAATGCACATAAATAGGGATATTTGTGTACAAAATATGTTATAATTCCCTAAAAGCATTAAAATGCAGTGTCATAACAATGATATTCACCCTAAACATTAAAAAACCCTTTAAAATACTCTTATAGAACCCCAGTTTGACCTCAAAACAACGTACAAAACTGATGTAACACTTGTAAATTAATTGTTTAACCTACATAGCTATTTAGTTGACTCCAAACATTTGACAAAGTGTAAGTACCCAATATGAATAAATTCTCTATAATGTTCACATTTTAAGCTTGATTTTAACAAAACCTGGTGCTATTGATTCTTTACACATTAAACAAATAAACAAATAGTTAGTTGAAACGTCTCTGTTGTAGAAACCGTGGTATTAACAGTAAGAAAGTTTGGTTTCTTTTGACTATAATATACTCGATCAGAAAATGTATATACACCACTCCCAAAGACCCAAACACATGGAGAACCTACTTACTGAACACACTGCACCCTTGACAGATCATCTACATAAAATAATAAATGTACGTACATACATACATACATACATATCCATTACATAAAACCTTTGTTTGTCCACCCAGCTATTCTATGAAATTAAGTGGCAGAGAGGGCTTTATAGCCCTAAATTCGCCTTATAAAGTAACAATAAAGTAGTTTTCATGTAATTTCCATCCATAAGCACATGTACAAACTACCTACCAACAACTAATACCCTTCTATCCAGTAGTAAGACTCATGATTTACCCTACACACAGGCATCTTTACAGACCACATACCATACCGACACATAATACATTTGACAGACTCTACCTACTTAACATAAAAGACTTACCATACACTCTACATAGAAGACGTTTGATTATCCACCCGTCTACTCAAAACACAACACCTCTGATAAATAATCCACCTAAACACTACATAAAACCTATGATTGACACTCAACATTCATGGATGACCACCTAACCATACATACGTACACCATAAAACCATGACTTAACAGTCCACACACCTACTCAAAACACAACACCTCTGATAGATAATCCACCTAAACACTACATAAAACCTATGATTGACACTCAACATTCATGGATGACCACCTAACCATACATACGTACACCATAAAACCATGACTTAACAGTCCACACACCTACTCAACACACAACACCTCTGATAAATAATCCACCTAAACACTACATAAAACCTATGATTGACACTCAACATTCATGGATGACCACCTAACCATACATACGTACACCATAAAACCATGACTTAACAGTCCACACACCTTATCAAAACACAACACCTCTGATAGATAATCCACCTAACCACTACATAAAACCTATGATTGACCCTCAACATTCATGGATGACCACCTAACCATACATACGTACACCATAAAACCATGACTTAACAGTCCACACACCTACTCAAAACACAACACCTCTGATAGATAATCCACCTAAACACTACATAAAACCTATGATTGACACTCAACATTCATGGATGACCACCTAACCATACATACGTACACCATAAAACCATGACTTAACAGTCCACACACCTACTCAAAACACAACACCTCTGATAGATAATCCACCTAAACACTACATAAAACCTATGATTGATACTCAACATTCATGGATGACCACCTAACCATACATACGTACACCATAAAACCATGACTTAACAGTCCACACACCTACTCAAAACACAACACCTCTGATAGATAATCCACCTAAACACTACATAAAACCTATGATTGACACTCAACATTCATGGATGACCACCTAACCATACATACGTACACCATAAAACCATGACTTAACAGTCCACACACCTACTCAAAACACAACACCTCTGATAGATAATCCACCTAAACACTACATAAAAGTTCAGTGTGTAGGTGAAAAAAAAAAAAAAAACACTACAAAAAAATCACCTAAACACTACACTAAACATCAGAAAAGTTCAGTTAAAATTAACAAAACTCATAAAATGGGACATTTTATGACTGTTGTTAATTTTAACAACTTTTCGGAAAAGTAAGGATAGCAATCAACCTTTCGGTTGTTTGCTAGACTTACTTTTCTGATGTTTGCTAACCTAACTTTTTCTATGTTTATTTTTTTTAACCTAACTTTTTCTGTGTTCATTTTTTTAACCTAACTTTTTCTATGTTCATTTTTTTAAACCTAATTTTTTCTGTGTTCATTGTTTTTAAACCTAATTTTTTCTCATATTTTTTTAGTTGTATAGCAGAATTTCTATGAAACTACTAGCTGATTCTTATTTTCTATGTTTAGTTTGGATGTTTTCGACCAACGACTCTCATATTTCTAGAGAAAACAGAATTTTAGGAAACACTTTAGGTCTTTAGCTATATTAAACCTATCTTACAGTGTAATAATGTTATTTTGAAACATGATTATATGAAGCAATAGTGTTTTTATGGTGGATGGGTGGTTCTCAAAGAGATTTGTCTGTAGGATGAGTGGTGGGAGGAGGGTGTGTCCTAAGGAATTGTGTGTGCAGAGGTAGGCGGGTGGACTGTTAAGTCATGATTTTATGGTGTACGTATGTATGGTAGGTGGTCATCCATGAATGTTGAGTGTCAATCATAGGTTTTATGTAGTGTTTAGGTGGATTATCTATCAGAGGTGTTGTGTTTTGAGTAGGTGTGTGGACTGTTAAGTCATGGTTTTATGGTGTACGTATGTATGGTTAGGTGGTCATCCATGAATGTTGAGTGTCAATCATAGGTTTTATTTAGTGTTTAGGTGGATTATCTATCAGAGGTGTTGTGTTTTGAGTAGGTGTGTGGACTGTTAAGTCATGGTTTTATGGTGTACGTATGTATGGTTAGGTGGTCATCCATGAATGTTGAGTGTCAATCATAGGTTTTATGTAGTGTTTAGGTTGGATTATCTATCAGAGGTGTTGTGTGTTGAGTAGGTGTGTGGACTGTTAAGTCATGGTTTTATGGTGTACGTATGTATGGTTAGGTGGTCATCCATGAATGTTGAGTGTCAATCATAGGTTTTATGTAGTGTTTAGGTGGATTATCTATCAGAGGTGTTGTGTTTTGAGTAGGTGTGTGGACTGTTAAGTCATGGTTTTATGGTTAGGTGGTCATCCATGAATGTTGAGTGTCAATCATAGGTTTTATGTAGTGTTTAGGTGGATTATTTATCAGAGGTGTTGTGTTTTGAGTAGGTGTGTGGACTGTTAAGTCATGGTTTTATGGTGTACGTATGTATGGTTAGGTGGTCATCCATGAATGTTGAGTGTCAATCATAGGTTTTATGTAGTGTTTAGGTGGATTATCTATCAGAGGTGTTGTGTTTTGAGTAGGTGTGTGGACTGTTAAGTCATGGTTTTATGGTGTACGTATGTATGGTTAGGTGGTCATCCATGAATGTTGAGTGTCAATCATAGGTTTTATGTAGTGTTTAGGTGGATTATCTATCAGAGATGTTGTGTTTTGAGTAGGTGTGTGGACTGTTAAGTCATGGTTTTATGGTGTACGTATGTATGGTTAGGTGGTCATCCATGAATGTTGAGTGTCAATCATAGGTTTTATGTAGTGTTTAGGTGGATTATCTATCAGAGGTGTTGTGTTTTGAGTAGGTGTGTGGACTGTTAAGTCATGGTTTTATGGTGTACGTATGTATGGTTAGGTGGTCATCCATGAATGTTGAGTGGCAATCATAGGTTTTATGTAGTGGTTAGGTGGATTATCTATCAGAGGTGTTGTGTTTTGAGTAGGTGTGTGGACTGTTAAGTCATGGTTTTATGGTGTACGTATGTATGGTTAGGTGGTCATCCATAAATGTTGAGTGTCAATCATAGGTTTTATGTAGTGTTTAGGTGGATTATGTATCAGAGGTGTTGTGTGTTGAGTAGGTGTGTGGACTGTTAAGTCATGGTTTTATGGTGTACGTATGTATGGTTAGGTGGTCATCCATGAATGTTGAGTGTCAATCATAGGTTTTATGTAGTGTTTAGGTGGATTATCTATCAGAGGTGTTGTGTTTTGAGTAGGTGTGTGGACTGTTAAGTCATGGTTTTATGGTGTACGTATGTATGGTTAGGTGGTCATCCATGAATGTTGAGTGTCAATCATAGGTTTTATGTAGTGTTTAGGTGGATTATTTATCAGAGGTGTTGTGTTTTGAGTAGACGGGTGGATAATCAAACGTCTTCTATGTAGAGTGTATGGTAAGTCTTTTATGTTAAGTAGGTAGAGTCTGTCAAATGTATTATGTGTCGGTATGGTATGTGGTCTGTAAAGATGCCTGTGTGTAGGGTAAATCATGAGTCTTACTACTGGATAGAAGGGTATTAGTTGTTGGTAGGTAGTTTGTACATGTGCTTATGGATGGAAATTACATGAAAACTACTTTATTGTTACTTTATAAGGCGAATTTAGGGCTATAAAGCCCTCTCTGCCACTTAATTTCATAGAATAGCTGGGTGGACAAACAAAGGTTTTATGTAATGGATATGTATGTATGTATGTATGTACGTACATTTATTATTTTATGTAGATGATCTGTCAAGGGTGCAGTGTGTTCAGTAAGTAGGTTCTCCATGTGTTTGGGTCTTTGGGAGTGGTGTATATACATTTTCTGATCGAGTATATTATAGTCAAAAGAAACCAAACTTTCTTACTGTTAATACCACGGTTTCTACAACAGAGACGTTTCAACTAACTATTTGTTTATTTGTTTAATGTGTAAAGAATCAATAGCACCAGGTTTTGTTAAAATCAAGCTTAAAATGTGAACATTATAGAGAATTTATTCATATTGGGTACTTACACTTTGTCAAATGTTTGGAGTCAACTAAATAGCTATGTAGGTTAAACAATTAATTTACAAGTGTTACATCAGTTTTGTACGTTGTTTTGAGGTCAAACTGGGGTTCTATAAGAGTATTTTAAAGGGTTTTTTAATGTTTAGGGTGAATATCATTGTTATGACACTGCATTTTAATGCTTTTAGGGAATTATAACATATTTTGTACACAAATATCCCTATTTATGTGCATTTTAACTCAACTTTAAGGGGTTTGGAGAGTACTATGTTGATAGTTTTTCCATGATTTGAACAATGTTTCAACACATTTTTGTGTAAAATGACTCTTTTTCTGAAATTTGTATGTATCTTTGATTTTTTCTTACTTTTGGATGGAATTTACTCTTCTGTTAGAATGTTTTTTAAACTGACAGTTTGTTTGAAATAAAATCAATACTATGTGGTTTGGGTTCCATGTCATAGTTTCCCTTAATATTGTGTTTTAATAGATGATATATCAAAGGGTCCAGCAGCCTTAGTTAGTAACAAAGACTACATTCATTCAAGACCCATACCTCTACGATTAACGTCTCAAATACAGTAAATAGTGTATTGCTATGGTGTATATAAAGTGTGAGGAATTATCTTGTGTTTGAGGTTATTACACTTCATTTATCATGTGTTTGTGGATATAATAATTGTTATTTGTAAGTTTAGGTTGGTTAACATACAATAGTTCGGTTATAAATGCTATACATATTGTTTAAAATCCTACCTAAACTATAAAAACTTTAGAAAATACGGTATAATTTGATGTACGATCTCTCATTATTACACATGTAATGTGTTAGCATTTTTATAAATTATGGAATTTACAACAAAACAAATTGATAAAACTTTGTTAAAATTATGTTTACTCGTAATAATTTAAATATAAAGCACAAATTATTGTAAAAGGTTCTATGTATTACGTATGATAATTGGTAATAACAAGAATATCAATTGATTTTACTGAATAAAACGTAGTGTGTAAATAAATTATTATTGCTCTCTTTTTTTTAAAGTACGGGACTATAATACCAATGATTCTTTCGTTTTGTTCAATAATAGACCAGATATGGTCGGATTTTACAATCTCGAGGAAATGCAACGTTGTTTGATATCACTAACTTGACCTCTAGGGTTAGCATGTGGTTGATATGCAGTCCGTCTGGTGCCAATTAAAATAGCAAAAAATATTGAGGTCAGCCATGTTTTGTGTGAGAACTGAATGTACTGTCGGTGCACTGGCACTACTGGCAGTTCAGTAACTAGTATATGGGTTGTGAAATGGTAGTGAATTAGTCCTTGAGTGTCGGTACAAAGGAAGGAATGATTGTGGAGAGGAAGTGAAGGTAGGTGTGCTTGTTTCGTTATGTAGGGGGGCTGATGGGTTCTGGATATGTACGTGGATGGGAGGTGAGGTATTTGAGTCCACAGAATTGATAATAAAAGTAAGTAATGTAACCTAGGTAAGATGTACATGCATGCAAAGGTGGGCGAAAATAGGAAATTGTTATAGTTAATGAAAGAAAATGTGAAGCTTGTGACCAATAACGGACCGATAAAGTCCGAGTAGACTTTGTAAGTACAGTTGAATAGTTCGGTTAGGCATGGGTAAGAGCGTTAAGCTAGCGTGTTAGGTTTAGAGGATGTCGGGTTAATACGAAGTTAACCGGAAGTAGATGGTAGTTGAAGGTAAGAGCGCATGTTAACAGAGTATTTAATATAAAATAAGAAATTATTTAAAATGGATAGGGTAACAGTGTATTACAAATTATAAACAGATTAAATATAAAGAATTGTCCCTTCATTTTTGAATAAATAATTAATTAAAAACGTGTATTGCGGGTTGCCTAGAGTGTTAAGTAGGGGCTTGAGGATGAACTGTGATTCGATATAGGTAACAGTGTAGGAAGCCGTGGATGAGTACCCAAAGCTAAGAGCGTATGTTAACTGTGTATTTGTTAAAATTTGAGAAAAATTAAATTAAATAAGTAGTCTAACAGTACGTGTGAGAAATATTATTTGTAAAGTAGGGAGGTAACCAATCAGAGCGTGGCATTTGGGTGTGCGTCAGACCAGCAGACGACGTGTACGAAGGTAGCCGACGGTTGCCGGAAGTACACGAAAGCATTTTATATAGTACATATGTAAATGGCCGCCATCTTTAGCATTTTATATAGTATGAGATGGGAAAGGTTAATAGTGCATTTTGTATAGTATACCGAGGTAATTTGAGGGAGGGAATTTTCCCCCGGGGACTTCCCTTCCGAAGGTGCCATGTTCCAAAAGGATGCGCTAAGTTTTGCCACCAGGTCCGCTACGATCGGGTCGAGCACATAGAGTATATGAAATAATCCACAGAGTAGCAAGTCCATGCGCATGCCCACCCAACCAGCAGATGACGTGTACGAAGGTAGCCGACGGTCGCCGGAAGTACCCGAAGGGAAAGACGCCATATTGGATCCGGTTGTCATCTTTTTACATTTATTATAGTGTAAAGTCCGCCATATTGGATAAGGAATTTTTGGAGGGAATTTTGAGGGGGGAAAGACGTCATATTGGACAAAAAAGTTCATTTTATATAGTCTAACATGGAAAAAGACGCCATATTGGACAAAAAAGTGCATTTTATATAGTATAACATGGAAAAAGATGCCATATTGGACAAAACAGTGAATTTTATATAGTATAACATGGAAAAAGACGCCATATTGGACAAAAAAGTGCATTTTATATAGTATAACATGGAAAAAGATGCCATATTGGACAAAAAAGTTCATTTTATATAGTATAACATGGAAAAAGATGCCATATTGGACAAAAAAAGTTCATTTTATATAGTATAACATGGAAAAAGATGCCATATTGGACAAAAAAAGTGAATTTTATATAGTGTAACAAGGTCAACAGTGAATTTTATATAGTATAACATGGAAAAAGTTAGGTTAAGACTGTATTTTATATAGTATAACAAGGTTAACAGTGAATTTCATATAGTATTACATGGAAAAAGTTAGGTTAAGACTGTATTTTATATAGTATAACAAGGTTAACAGTGAATTTCATATAGTATGATGTGGGAATTTGGAGGGAAATTTGGGAATTTGAGGGAAATTTGAGGTTAGGAAAAGTGAGGTTAGGAAATTTGGCGGGAAATGGAAATTTGAGGTTAGGAAAAGTGAGGTTAGGAAAAGTGAGGTTAGAAAATTTGGCGGGAAATGGGCGCCGCCATCTTGAAAAGGTCACGTGACCGCTCTCGACCAATCAGAGGCCAGGAAAGTGGGTCCAAAGGTCAATTTGACGCAGAAATCCTAAATTTTGACGGTAATATCGGCATCTTTTCCCTACTTAAGTATAAATTTATATAAATGTTGTGTTAAAAATGTATGTATATATCTTAAGTACTATAATAAATAAAATACATAAGACAACTGTAATATATTCAATAAAATTAAATTCAGCCAAACTATCTTTAAATGTGTTATAAAATATAAATAGAAAATAGAACATGAAAGTATTATTATTTTTTGTTGTTGAACAATAGCATACCGGAGTGAGTTTTGCAAAAGAGAGAGAACTGAATAATTTTTTTCTTCAAATAATCTAATTACAGTATAATATACACAGACTACCTGTAATGCTATTGGGGGTTTGTGGTTAGTAATCTTAATAAATATTTTTATCACCAAGTACTTTCATCATTATTTATTTTCTTATTAAAAGAAATGTTATACAAAATATTTCAGGTTCCTATTATATTTAACAAAATTGAACAATTAACAATATATTTATGCTAGAATTTTCTAACTAACACTAATCTAACCCTAAAGTAGAGTCTTTGTGTCAATTTTACTAAAAATGTCTAAAGTATCAATAACAATAAATATAAACACATTGTAAAATAATAACAAGGCCATCATAATAACAAGGTTAATTTTGTCATTGTATTGATAAAATGGGTCGAGTGATATCCGACCTAAAATAACCTAATAACCTTCCTTTCATTGATTCTGTTTCATATACTGAACCTTTCAGACATCAAAAAAAGTTAAGAAATACAAACAAACCATTTCCTCAAAAGTGGAACAAGGTGAAAGTTAGATTATTTTGGGTTTTTATTTACTTCCTCTCTAACACAGAATTGTTTTGTTAAGAGAGAAACAATTGTCACGTTTTAAAGCCACGTGATGTTGGGTGCAAAAGGCCAGTCAGTTTACAATGCAACGACGATACGGGCCTGGTAAAAACTGGGACAATGACTCTCTTATGCAATGTGACCCACACAATGCATTAAATTACGTCTTTCTTTTATCTAATAAATACAAATATGCACAAATTACATATAGACTTTGAAATTATTTCTCGAAATTCCATTTCTGAAGAGTAGAAAAATCCCCTTAAATTTTCTTCTCTTAAGGGGTCCCCGAATGCCATTTAAAAGTAATGTTAGCTATAAAGCAAATATCTCTGAAAAACGTGACCTAGAGCTCTAATTTTTTTTATTTGAAAGAATGACCTTTTATCTAGGCCCATACTCAGGGGATTTTTTTTATTTAAAAAAAAATTATAATTTTTTAAAATATAGTAGTTCTAAGTATAAATTTTTGAATACAAAAATATTTTAATTTTTGTTTTTAATACAATTATATCAAAAATCCTGTGTATGGACCTAGAATTTGGTCTTATGTATGAGCCCTGAAAATTTGGAAAGGATATCTCAAATGGTTACCAAGATATTTGCTGTCAAAAATGAAAAAACTCAACTTTTGGAAAATGCAAAAAAACTAAAAAATTACAAACATAGTAAAGTTTACTTAAAACTAGTGAAGCCCAGCACCATAAGAAGGGTTTTCTGGGGTTTTCTCTGCCTCATATATATATCTTTTAGCTTCCTCTTAGCAAGGGTTCTTTGTTGGCAGATTTTTTTTCCAATTCCAACGCTGCCTTGTCAGATTGTCGGATACGCTCAGAGTATTCTCGTTTCATGGATTCTATAAAATATTGGCCTACCTTCAATCCTAAATGCTCTAATAGTTTGCATTTACTCACGTAACCATCATTGAAGGACAAAACTGCCTCATATGTTCCAAATTTCAGGATTTGCAGGGTTACAAATGTCCGTTTGGGAATCCGAGTCCAGATCAAATTGTGCAGTGATTCATTTGGATTCTGTGACTTGCCTGACAAACATTTCTTTAGTAAGTCTGGGTGTGATAAACTCTGGAATATGTGTTTGATTTCCAACATGATTGGTTCTGGTAGATGGAAGTGCTTGGTATGGTCATAGTCTTCTATGGTCACAGAAACTCTATACTATATGAGTTGGTGAACAGGAATGTCATTTCCATGGAAACGAAATCATGTGTAACCTTTATGAATAAATTTTTTTTTCGTTTATTTGCAAATAATTAACCCTATAGTGTCATATATCAGTGGAAAGAGGAGATTCTAAGGTTTAATTTAAAATAAAAATCCCAAAAACGTAAACAAAAAATTTTTGTGTTTAGGGTCCCCTTAAGGTTAACGTAGGCGTTAATGTCATCTATTAGTTTATTTTTAACAGCTGATAAAATAAACATAAACATGACATAAAGGCTTGACTGGTTTTATTTTCTTTGTTGTAACAAGGAACAAGGAATCATAGTCAGAGTTTAAGGCCATTTTTACTAACTCTGACATGTATGCTGTAGTGTGCATCCCCTTTAAGTAGACTTAGAGGTTTCTAGAGTATAAACGTTAGTTGTTTAAGATATAGGAAGCGGGATGAGCTTTTTATTGATGTGATGTTTTATAGAATACCACGGATGGATGGGTAACCTAGCGTAGAGAACCACTCCGTAGCGGAGGAAGGACGTCGGCTGGTTATGTTTCTGTTGACAATCCCTCCCTATTAAAACCACTTCCCTATATCTTGGCCAATTTTAATGTTTTAGGTGTCGAAGAAATTTCTCTTATTCGAAGTTGTATATAAATTATTAATTTTTCGATAGTTTAACCCCGAGGGGCAAGGGATGCACTTAAATTATGATTTTAGATAATGAAAGTTTAATAGAGCAAAATTTAAATTAATCGATTGGTAACATCTGTTAAATTGTAAAAAATAATGTCTATACAATTGTACAGATTTGTGAATTGAAATAACCTATTCGTAATATCCAGAACCTTTATTTAATGTAATATAGCACGTTTTATTGTAACCAGTGACAGTTTTATGTGTGCAAATACATAAACGAATGTATGTCCATCTGATTACTTTTGTGCATTGCTATGCGAATAATTCGATCATCATGAAACTTTTGAGGTTATCCCCAGGGAAGGGTGTTAGGCATAGTTTTATTCACACCAGAATATAGGTCTCCATCTCATTGACCTTTAAAGTTTATATGGGAATCTAATGAAGTTATGCTGTTTTTAATAACAAATGAGATGAAAAGTTTTGAACCTGGCTAAGTAAATAGCATTTGTCATGTAAGTTACATATTGAGGCCAAAGGTCGAGTTATTATTAGCGTTGTAAGTGAAAATTACTTCGAAATGGCATTACCGGAACTGAAGATACATGCTCTAATCGAGTGTCGAGGTTGCTACGCGAAGCGTGCATGGGTTTCCCTAAAGTATTAATATGTCATAAACTGATGTTTAGATCATTTGTTAAATCCGATATCACGATTTTTAGTTGGGTGATGATTAAACACTTTAGAAAGATACTAATTAAAAAAATCAACTGATAATACGAATGGGAATTTCAAGATAACGAGTCTTTTTATAGCAGCATCAGCTTTAGTTCCTGAGTTAGTTCATGGGATTATTGAACTCACAAATATATCTTAACTGTTTTCCTGTACACATCATCACTTACGATAACGGATTTTGCAAAATTGTACCACAAAAACACCAGATTAATTGGATTTTGAACCTAACCTCAATTTAATTGGATTATAATTACATGAATAAATTAATATTTATTGTTGTTGCTATTAGTTATTAATTTATATTGGGTAAAATATTTGATATGGAACACGACGCGTTGTGCACACCATTATCCTAAAATAGATAAGGAAATTTAAAAAAAAACTTTTCCCAAGCATCTTAATTACAATTCTTGTTTTTGAACTTGTACTAGAATAATCCTACAAAATGAGCTGAGAATTCATGTAAATGATAAAAATATTAAGCTATTGAAATATGAGAAAAATGGTTTTAGTTAAAATGCATGTAAACTCATCAGTTAAGTCTTTTATTGAGGTACCTTTTAATATTCTCTATAACAATGATTGAATCACTGGTAATTTATTTATAAAACACGCGAAAATATCATAACCAATTTAAACCTATGTATATTAGTAATTTGCTACACGTTGATGTGCACTTTTTGTACGTAAGGAAACATATTTTACGCAAACAGCTGTGAAATGATTACAAACCCTATCTCAATACGCACCTGTTCTTAATAAGACACCTCGCTAGACAAGTTTTAATCTAATACAGGGGTTGTATTCTCTTTAAGAAACTCTTAAGCCGACTTTAAACAACATTCCGTTGTACTTGTAACTATAAAACGAGTTAAAGTTGAGGGATATCTCATTTTACCATGCAAAGTTAGGACTAAGAAGCTCTCTCTAACACTTGAACTGGAGACGAACGGATTAAGGGTGACTTCCGAACCCATGATCAGGCAGGTGGAATGCATGCAAGGACGGGATCGCTCAGTAAGTCACCCATCCAAGGAACAACCACGCTCAAAGTTACTCGATAATGTTATCTTGCAATAACGTCGGAACCCTCCGGTCAAGGCCACTGGTAATATATGAGTTTGGAATACTGAATAATTTTGTGATCATATAATATAAGTAATGATAAAAATAAAGGTATTTTGATCGTAACATCACGTTAACACTTTTTTGTGAAAAAATTAATAATTTCAATAATAATGTAGTAAAATATAAGAGTAGGAAAAACCACGATATTGAGGCAGAGTTTATAAAATCATATAGAACTAAGCCGCGAGAAAGAATAACAGTGATAACAACATACTTATACTATTGAACCATATATAATTGAATATTAGTTAACAGAAAGAAAAATTACCAATAGATAAAAAATGATATATAGATAATATTTGGAGATAGATACCTTGTCCCTCGGAATACTAGCTTGGAGGCTCGTCATGAGGAAATATAAAACAAAAACACAATTTCAAACGTAAAATAATTGTTAAAAAACACAGGGACGATTACAACACCCCCTCCCCCCAATCATCTTACACAGTCCACCTAGGCATCGCTTGGAGGGACCTAACCCCCACCACTCGTCACGGATCGGCTTACCTCAAGAATTTGGTTCGTCTTTGACGGTTTTGGTGAGTTGATCTCGTGTGTGTAGTTGTGCGAGAACTCCTTCCCCCGCCTCAGTGAAATTGGAAGTTGGTTGCATAAGTTCAATATTTTGTCTATTTAATAACCTGCTCTATGTTTTGTTGAATGTTTTCATATTTTTGCATTTATGTCGTGTCTCATTGTATATTTTGTCTTTTTAATAACCTGCTCTATGCTCTGTTGATTTTTTCATATTTCACTTTTATTTTTGTATGTCATTGAGTATTTGGTCTATTTAATAACTTGCTCTGTGGTTTGTTTAATTAATTCATATTTTGCATTTCTTTAGTATTTCATATTGTGTATTATATTATGTATAAATATGATATTGATGGTAAAAATCTATTTATATCACCAATGAGATTGGCCTCTCCTTGAAAAAAAAAAAAAAAAAAAAAAAAAAAATACTTTAAGCCTCAAATGGATTGATAAATCTAACAATATGTGTAGTTTAGGACCCAAGAAATGTCACATTTTTAGAGTAACTGTTCTCATATAGAGACTCAAAATAGTCTTTTAGTTTCTTAGAAAACAACCTTCAAACTCGAGTGCACATAATTTTTGCACTGACAGTAAAATAATTAATTTTTTCCAATAAGCGTATTTAGCCATTCTAGACCATGCACCCATACACGGACATTGTTATTAGCCCACCAGTCCACACGTACATTGGTAATGACTCACTTACCCATACACGTACAGTAGTGATGACTCACCCACCCTCCATACACGTACAGTGGTAATGACCCACCCACCCATACACGTACAGTGATAATGACCCACCCTCCATACACGTACAGTGATAATGACCCACCCACCCATACACGTACAGTGATAATGACCCACCCACCCATACACGTACAGTGATAATGACCCACCCTCCATACACGTACAGTGATAATGACCCACCCACCCATACACGTACAGTGATAATGACCCACCCACCCATACACGTACAGTGATAATGACCCACCCACCCATACACGTACAGTGATAATGACCCACCCACCCATACACGTACAGTGATAATGACCCACCCTCCATACACGTACAGTGATAATGACCCACCCACCCATACACGTACAGTGATAATGACCCACCCACCCATACACGTACAGTGATAATGACCCACCCTCCATACACGTATAGTGGTAATATATGTGATAGTTTTGTTTTTCAAATTTTGATTTTCAACAGCATTCTTTAGTATATAGCATATAGTATTGTCTTTTCTGACTTAGTATGGGTTAAGGGTAAAACATTGTTTTAGATGTAGGCTAAGTTGGTAAGTACACCTGAAGACGGAAGGAGTTTGTTATACCTGTCGAATCGTTGTGTTTGTTTCTTAAACACTCAATACATTGGAAATCTCCAAATATTATCTACATATTATGAACAATCCAATGCTAATAAATAACTTTCAAACAACAGATAAAAAACGGGAAATAAAATATAATTGTGTTATTTTATACTTCTGCATACATAATACATGACACTTTACATTACTACACCAATCATCCAATAGTCATGCACTTTAATATCAATCAAATAATCCGCAAACATAAGATATACAAATTAGAAAAAAATAAATTATTCGTAGACAATTATAGTTTGAATATGCAATCGAAGATGCTTAACTTTATAAACTCATCAACAATGGTACTTCTTCAGCGATGACGGATTTTAACAAGACGAAACAATAATTTAGCATGCTTACATTGTATCTTAGACAACATCCCTCGTTAAGTATCCTGCAAAAACAATACGAAATTCTCATTAAATTTACGTAAAATATTCGTGCCACTTTTTCACAAAACTTTGCTCATCGACGCAGTCATACGATTTGCATTTCGGTAACTGAACATTAATGTGTCTCACTTAAAATGGGTAGATAAGTCTAAAGGCCAGGTTGGGCTTAAGAGTTGTGCGTAGTTAGATTGGTGATCACTTTAGGAATTAGGAAGGAAAATGAGTGTGATTCCGAATTTGATTATAAAAAGAAAGGATGCACTCTTAGAATAATGAGCAGTGATGTATACTTTTTTGTTTTAAGGAGCCATTGTCTCATCAGATCTCTATTGTCAGATCTTAATCTGCCAATCCTCCATAGATCAGTGGCCTTGACCGGAGGTTTCCGACGTGACCGAAAGATAATGGCGTGAAGCAACATCGGATGACGTGTGAAATCCCTTCTTAGCACACAGCTTGATCATCCGGTCACTGATGGTGATTCTGAACTCAACCTTAAGCCGTTGGTCCCCAAGTACAAGTTAGAGAGCGTTTCTTAGCTCCAACTTTACCTGGTAAAACAAGACAAACTATATTTTCCTTTAATATTGATCAACGAAAGTAAAGGAAAGAACCAGTACAGTTCAAATTTATCATTACTGATCAATACTTCCTTTCAGTCCAGACCAGGAATCGAAACTACGCTATCTCTAACTCAGGCAGTTCTGAAACTTTGGAACGTTCGGGCACCAGCTTTCTAAAATGTAATTTTTTTATAAAATGTGCTACATCATATGTAATTTATACTTAAAGTTGTTGTGAGTACTTTATAATTTAATGAAAATTAACACTTAAATAGCAAAACTATTAACTAGTGAGTGATATTTTCGTATAAAATTAATTTAGTTAGCTTAATTAATTAATTAGTTAAATAAACAATTAATAACTATTAATAGTTACATTTAGAAACTATTAAAACATTACAAGATAAAACGTTTATACAACAGAAATTTAGCATAACTTTTACAAGATTTTCCTGTAAGAAATTCTTTCTTAAAATTTTCATCAGTTTTCAAATATCTCTTTGACACATTATACATATAGAATGAAATATTAATGAAAAAAAAAAAAATGAAAAATTAATGAAGAAATAAATTAAATAATGTAATATAGAACTTTTTGTGTGAACTCAAACCTATCCTTAACATTAGCTAAACATTTATTGTAACTTAAATTTATTTACAAGACTTAGTACTTAGGCTTATGTGGCTGGTATCGTAACTAGACTATTTCCGGTGACAACCATGGCAAACTGCTATCTATATTATTTGCAAGATAACCGGACGTTATGCCATGATTTCGCATCCTTAGCCTCGGCGATACCATTGATTATACCACCACATCACAGTATAGGAGTAACTTCCAATTATCTTGTAAATAACTAGAACCAATATTTTCCGGTGACAACCGTGCATCTATTAAACCGTGGCAAGCTGCTATCTACATTATTTACAAGATAACTGGACGTTACGCCCATACTGAGATGTGGTGGTATCTTCAATGGTATCACCGAGGCTAAGAATGCGACATCATGGCATGGGCGTAGTAGCTTCGGGTTATCTTGTAAATAATAATCTAGATAGCAGCTTGCCACGGTTGTCACAGGAAAATATTGGTTCTAGTTATTTACAAGACCTTTATTTTTTTCAAATATTTTTGTATATTTGTGTAAAAACATACTGATAAATTCAATGTTTAACAGCCCTGTTTTCCTTATAAAATAGATTATTTTAGAGTTTCCAAGTAATATTTTCAAATAACTATGATAAGTAAAAAAAGGTTTAATTAAATAACTGGTACTTTATTCACAATATTATACAAATTCAAGTATACTGAAGCATCATATTAAGTATATAGTTAACTGGAATGTATACACATATTTATTTTACTTCTATATAGAGAATGTAAAGTTGATACAGAATAAACAGCTTGTGTTTATTTCCAGCTATGTCTTAATATAAATATAATAGAACGTTAAAATACATACAGAACATAAATATAAATACAGAATTGTTTCAAAATAATTACTAACATACCTGAACGTTAAATGTATATAAATTTACTAAAAATAATTGTTTTTAATTAATTTGCATTCTATCTATTTAGTTAAATGTATTCTGTTTTATTGACAGTATAAAATTATACGATTAGAAAATATAATAAAGGTCATTAAAAACACATACATTTTTGTTAGTTTACAAATCGCAATAAAGCCAATATGGGATACTAAACTAGTATATCATAATGATTGTTCTCAGCATTAAGCCAATACCTCTTTCTGGCTGTTGGTATCTTATTAAAAACAAAGTTTACCTTGGGTTATCCTGTTTACTTCTACACATAAGTCCTTGTTAACTATTAGATTTAACATATTTTTTATGTTTTATTCCCATGTGAACTGACGAGTGAGTTTAAACAAAATAATAATATTACTATAGTGGTTGAGGAATTCGTGGTGTTGAAATCAAAAGCTTTAAAAAATAAAAATAATTTAAAAGTAACTACCCATAAGCTAAAAAAATAGTCCAACATAATGAATCAAATTCTATCTAAACTCCATAGATTAAAAAATATCAGTTGAAGGGAGGTCTCTCAGCAGTTAAATCGTTTCTTTCTACTACATTTTAAAATATTCAATTTAGAGCAGTATAGTTCCATAAAGAGTAGATAGTAGAAAACTGACTCTACGATCATAAAAGTAGTGGGTAACCCCACAATACCACGAGAGGAGATAAAAAAACTGCAGACTGCTTGGACTTCCCGTCGTTTAACAGTCCCCCCTCATTGTGTTCAGTGAAGGTGATTTTATACACTCGCCTTTGAAGTTCAGTACTTTATCACGTGGTTTTTTGATAAGATTTTTAATACCTTAGAAAACAGTTTGTATTTGTTTTAAAACGTATAATATAACCAATGAGAAAGTATTTTAGAAGGTGCAAAAGGCATATTCAAAGCTATATTTTCTTTATTATATTAATACCGAAAGGGGACTTAAAATAACTAAAAATAGTATTTCATTAAAAGTATTTTATTCCTGAGATATATATAGTATATATAATAATTAATTAAACACATCGTTATGTATTTAATTTGTTAAATTAATTTTGCTTCCTCTATTAAACTGTGTGATTTTCATTTGTCTATTTGTTTACCAATTTGAATATATCTTAGTGATTAGACTATAATTTACAGAAATTTGAAGATGAGTTAATTTATTATTCATCCATAAGACGCCGATCGTAGAGAAGTGAGTGAATAATAGAACGAATGACTGTAATGGATGTAGATGAATGAGTGTAGTTAATAATTTTATTAATTAAGATCGACTATTCATTAGAATGAACTATCTATCAAAAGCCCAATAGCCAGGGAAACTAAGGAACCTACAATTTTACGTAAAATCCGAACCACGTAGTATTGGTTTGATTTCCAGCCAACAGACACACCTGATACTCAGTTCTCTTCCCTACACAACATCCAGACACTGATTACCACCCAAAATGGACCCTCTATTCTTTCCTTAATAGTAGTGTAGACGTTATTAGATTAGGGGTAGAGAGACTAAATATACACTTTTATTTAAACGATAACTTAATAATTATCGGTTTCGTTTGGGAAGTTTTGAGTAATGTAAATGCAAATAATGAATAGGACTGCAGAAATTAGACGTTCTATTTATTTATTTTTTATCATCGCTGAACATTAATAATTATTCAGGGACTCCTTGGGAATATTAAAATTATAATATTCTAGCTGGAACGAAACGCGTCTAAACTATACCTAATTCCTACGTTTCTTGTCAATATAGAACTTATGCAAGGCCAATACATTTATTTTTGGCCAGAAAAGTTTTATATTTAAGTACAACTTTCATATAAAAACAAGTTGATTTTTGTTATAGGTAATGGTGGAGGAAAGGTACATTTGACTAAATAAATAAACTGTAATGGATCTAACAGATATGAAAAATAACAAAAGAATCAATACTCTTCTGGCGATTTTATTCATTTAAATAATCAAATCCATGATTGTTTTGCAATTCGTTCTGCATTTCTACAAAAACAAATTTCAACCATTTGGTAGTTACTGAATTGAAAATAAAAAAAAATAAAAACTAACTACCTTTGTAGTTTCTATAAAGTGCATTCTCCGAATACTCCTACAGATGTCTTTCCACAAATTGTAGCACAAAAATATTAGTTCTATGGAATTCGTTTAAAATTTTCAGTTTAGTAATAAGACAATTTAGCATTTTATTTTCTAAAAACTGTTATCACGATAGGTAAACAAATCGTATTATTTTAGCTATACAGACCAGTCAAGTAGTTTTGAAACATGGTAGATTATGACTATAAAGCAAGTCTTATGACACGCCACTAATATGGGTTTCTATTTAATTGATTCGGTCCATAATGATGATCTTATTGGGACACTTGAAATATAATTTGATAGGTAAAGAGCAATTTTGGTTGTTCATGAGTTGATTTCGTTGAGTATTTTTATGAACTTTTTAAGTTTATCATTTGAAATGTTGATAGGTAAAGAGCAATCTTGGATGTCCACGAGTTGACTTCGTTGAGTATTTTTATGAACTTTTTAAGCTTATAATTTGAAATTTAAGGTATTATTTTTGACGATATTAAATTAAAAATGCATACCATCAACTAATTAATGGTCCATTACATTGTTCATTCAATAAATCATACAGTGTTACATACTCATGATAATAATAAACACAAACCTTACTTTTGAAGTACAAAAGCATGTTTTATCCCGTTGATGATACGATTGTTTATCAACTAACATAGAGCTGTCGATATTCCAGCGGTGACTTGTCATGGCCACCTTGAGTTAGTTAAGGGATGTCTCAAGTTACCGGGCTCAATTACGACAAAGAGCTTAGTAGCTTAGTGTCCTACTAATTGGGAGCTTGAAGGTGACTTCCAAACCACCACCAGTGACCGGGAAGGTGGGTTGCGTGCAAGGTTGGGGTCCTTAACCAGTCACTCATCATAGGAACAGCCACGTGCAATGTCAAGGAAAAGGGCACATTATAATATGTAAAGTATATTTAATTTAAACTTGAACTGATCAAGAGATAATCACTATTCAATCAATTAAAAATAATTATTCTTAAAAAAATAAATACAAATAAAATTAAAAAAAGAGACATCCTTTTTAAAAACAAGCTATTTGTGTCAGGATTATCTATCACTAAAATATATGTTCTGGTCCTTTACTACGTATGTCAGTCAAGGTAATATGCTGACATCAATATTCACAGCTCTTCTCATATCACAGCTTTGATCACATATGAAGGTTGGCCAGGTTTCAGCACTTGGCGTCGTCTGTCTGAGGCACTGACATATTACTTCTACCTAGTAGTGGAAATGTATTTGTAAATAAAAAAAGGACGAAAAAGCATATTAATGTAACAGTATTAACTACCATAGAAATACATAACAGTAATATAATCGTGAAAGTAACCTAAAGATACCTATTTTACCTTCACAGATTACTAAGGATCTATTTTAAACATAGAAAAATTACACGTTTAACCATAAAATTTCATATAGTGTTTAAACTTCTATTCTAGTTATTAATATTAATGAGTTGAAAATTTATAGAATCACAAAAAAAAAACCTAAAATAAGGAAAGGGATCTTCAAATAATTTTGTTAGCATTGAATACACACATATTTGTAACTTTCTACAGTATGTTTAATTTTATAATAGTAATAATTGTAAAAAAACTTTTATTCAAGAAAACAATCCCTGTTCATAAATTGACATAATTGACATAACATACTAATGATGCAAAAATAATTCAGTTGGAATAACTTAAGTGGAAACCAGTTATTAATAAATTTTCAAACATTTAAATGTAAACAAAATTAAAATTGATCTCGTACTAATATTAAGTAAGTTTGGCTTTCAAACGTAGACGTCCCAAATTTTGTAATATAGGGCCTTCATTTAATGGAACATGGTTTAACTAAATTATAATTACTAATCAAATCAATTACGAATCACTGAATACTTAATTGGATAATATTTATCTACCTCTTAAAACATGAAAATGATTTTATTTAAAATACGCTTTCCACGCACTGTAAATCAGCTTTATTTTGGTCTATTTTATAGTATTATAAATTTACAAACAATGTAAAAATTAATGTAAAACATTTATAATAAATAATGATATAAAAGTTAAAAAAGAATACAACACATTAAATTTGTCTTCCGGTTACAGTAATTTGGGGAAATTACTATGGTTTAACTACAAATTTTTATAAAAAAAAGTCAAATTATGTACAATGCTACAAATAAAATAAAACAAATAGTTTAATTAAATATTAGATCATTCCATTATATTATACATAGTGAAAATATACTCATAATACAGTCCTTTAATCACTATCACACATACCTTGGCTACATTATTAAATACAAAATTAAAATTATTCATGGTTTTTTTACGTAAACATCATAATTTTATGATATATTTTGTTAAAAAACGGAAAATATTATATTCTTTTACGTAATATTTAGTTAAGTAGAAGTTATGATGTATTTTAGTAACTTGGTATCGTGAAATGTATTTTTTTAATATATATTCTAAATTATTTCATGTTAATTTTAACTTTAATAGTGAGATGTACAAGTTTTTTAAAACAAATAATATAAAGTCAGTTTACAAAAATTGTCAAAGAGAACGGATGACAACGCAGATATTGGGACACCAAATATTATAAAACATTTTTAAAAGGAGAGTACCTTGAATAACTGGCTGGCCAGGAATATTTTCCCATTTTCCATCATTTTTCCACCAAAAGAATGTTGATTTCCACCATCTTAGATTTTCTGTAGTATATTTTACTATTGAATTTAATAACACGCAGCTACAGTAATTTAAAACTATTTTTGATATATGGAAAAGACTATCAATCTATTAAACACTGTCATACTGTGTGTGATTGTATTGATATGACTTATTAAGACAAGTAAGAAGATTTGCAGTTCCTAATGTTATATCCAGAAAATATGTTGAAATTAAATATATCACTAAAGTTTAGTTATTTTAGAAATTGTTGGGTATTGACCAGGGTTGTGATACTATCTTGGGAAAATAACTGAGTACCAGGATTCAGAGTTAGCTGAAAATCAGACAAATACTACGTGGTTTGGATTCCAAACTAAACTGTTGGTCTCTTAGTTTCTTTGGCTATTAGTATTACTCTTCCTAAGGTACATTTGACCTTAATTAGTAATAAACACCAAACTCATTTATATACACTAAATATACTAATTAGTCAGTCATATTCATCCATATCTTGGTGATTGGCATCTTAATAAATAAATAAACAACAAATTAATAAAAAGCTAAATTGTTTGCCTGAGTTGATAAAAAAAGTATTGGAAATCCGAAATAGTTGTAGGTATATTGTTGTTTGTACTGTACATACTCTTTTAGATACCTGAATTTTAGTATTGGTACCTTGCAATTAGTTCTTGTTTTATCTGGTGAAGTAAGGGGTACATATCTCTCATGAGATGTATTAAATGATAAAACGATGATTGAAAATGAGTTTAATAGTTTTTTTCCTTAAATTTGCCACCTTTTAAATCTGGAAGTGGGTTAAAATGTTGATATGTGAGTTAGTGAGTGAGTGAGTGAGTTACACGTGCAGCTTTATAGACATTACTTATCATAACTGTTGGGCACACAAGTACGTTGATGATCCTATACACATGTTATCAGTTAGGTTCAAGGTTGGCTGCTCATCACAGGGCACAATAGGCCTGATATCACCCTATTGACATACTCGCTAAACTGGTCACTCCATTCCAAAATAATTTGTGGACGTTAACTTCAAAACAGAACCACACAATGCCCTATTAACCTATCGCCTATTAAACTGCAATCAAAACAGCGTGACTCAACGATTCGGAAAACCCATTTCCCATGATCCACCACTTATTAAGCTGATAAGTTTGTATACTCATGATTTGGGGCCTAACTGCAGAAAGTAAATGACCTTTTAACAATAATAAGGTATACTGTAATATATGAGTACAAGGTATACATATATATTACAACTAGTGTAATAGTTGAAGAATTTATACTCCTTATTAGATTAATGCGTTGTTCTTTTTTTAGTAACAAATTTCAAAGGAAAGAACGTCTGTATTATAACAAAAAAACTGTTTATTGTCTAAAAAATAGGAGAGGTGGTTACTATTCATTTTAGACTGTAAATGCAGAAGGTAAAAATAGTAGAAACATCGTTATGTTCAATTGTTTAAAAGAAATTGATTTAAAGGTGAGTATTTATTAATCAATTATTATCATTAAAATTTATTTCGTTTTTAAATTGATAAAACAAAAATTAAAACAAATGCTCAAAGTTTGTTCAGGAACTATAATACATACACAGTACATAATGATTCATCACTGAACCGTTTCAATCGATTGAAATCTATGAATATGCCTTAAACGGTGGCAGCCATAACCTCTATTCAAACCAAACTATATAATTTACCGGTATCATAAACCAAGCTAAAAAATGTAGTGGTATTTTAAAACTTAGCCAACCATCAAGAATCGTATAAAATAACTGACTGTTGTATCATCTAATACTGGTTTTGTGCAACGAAGTCGGCGTCGCGTTCCTTGCTATATTGAATAAAATGGGAGCATTTATGCACGAACGCACCACAATTTGTATTTCCAGAGGAACGCACGTTCAGATAGTGTCGCGTGTTTGTTTTTACGCATCGCATTCTGCGCAAGTCAGAAAAAACACAACTATGAAACATTATTTAGCTAAGGAGTCAATAATTTTATTCAATTTGTATGTTTTTCCTTTAAAAAATCCCATTTTGGGACATATTTAATTAAAGTTTCGAAGTTCTTTTATAACACCTATTTTATTAAAATACTAGTACAAACAAATATTAATTCACTACGACATGTCTTTCAAGTAATATAATTCAATAATGGGTTTTTGAAAAGTATTCGTTGTTGTATATTTATCCTCGTATATTTTGGAATTGATAGATTTTTACTTGAAACTAGCAATTGCCGAATAATAAACAACAATACAATTAAAACACTGCAAACAAATTTATTACTGGATTATATCAAACTTAACGTAATTTAAGATTTGTTGATTCTGAGACTTTAATTGTGATAACAATTAAATATTGAGATGCAGTGGCATGAAAATATATACTTAGAAATGATCAGTGTTACTGCACAGAAACAATAGTTCGTCAAAGTCTAACGAAAAACTAGATAAGAATTATATAAAATCTACATTATTAACAAATAAAAAAAGCATCAGGGACTGGGTTATAACTATGACCCTATAACCAAAGGAGTGGAAAGTTGATGGTATAGGCCTGAATCTATAAAAAGGCTGAATGATTTGTATTGAAAAGATATCATAAACTGTGAGAGCACTAACACTTATAATGTGGTTTGATGGAAAATGTTTTACGCTTATTTTCCGAATGTTTGGTCCCACTAAGGTAGAACATGTTAAATACAAGATTTTAAACTAAAAAAATATTTATGTATTAAATAATGGCATAGTAGCCCAGTGATTAAGATTTTGTATCGTGAACTTCCAAGATTTGATATCCTAAATGAAATAAAACTTGGTAATTCACTAGTTGAATGTAGTTGCCGCACATGCCTGCAGGCCTATGCGCACTGCTAAATAAATTTGTTATTTAAAAAAATAAATAACACGCCTGAAATCGATATTATCTTGGGAAAGGTAGTTGACTTAAATCTCTATTGTTTTTGAAATTTTTTTCCGAGGTGGAAATAAAGTTGTATTACATAATACATCAAGACGTATGGTCTTTATTTTTTGAAAAAAAAGAAAAAAATTAAATTGACGCAACTCTACATCTGTAATGCAATTAGGGGTTGGCCTGAATTCCACGATTTTATAATAAATTCATGATAAACACAAAACATTTAAGCTATTTAACATATTTATACAGTATAGAGATAGATCTCCTGAGCACATGTATGGAAAATGTAAGGCTAACATACCAAATCATAAGCCTACTAAATGGTTCATTTTAATCTTTAAAACAACAAAAAAATCCTACATTACAAGCGAAATATAATGTGATTTTGATTTAGGTATACCATTTTGTTTGAGTACACTTATTTGTCCATATCTCTGGGTCTGTTTTGGTTGACGAGTACAAATACAACTACATTAGAGATGACGTCATGAGATATATTGGTGGGTATAGGTACGTTGCGTACTAATATAGTAGATATGAACAGCTGATGCTCAGTTATTAGAATCTCTATGACACACCATAGATATACAATATTTTTTCACCTACACGCTAACACAATTATTTACTAAATAATTTTACTAATAAATAAAACAGTGTGATCCATATGGACTCTTGGTATTCTCAGTAGATTAAGGATTTATATTTCAATCAATTATTTTAAACCACGTAAGTAAAACAATAATAATCTTAGTTTTACAAAAGATTTAGTTTTATTTTTTTTATAAATGACACCACTAATATACTTCATAGATCTGTGCATATCACCTGTTACTTATAGCCAGTAATGAAAATCTAACACCTTTATAGCTTCCTGTTAATAAATTGCTATTAAGTTTAAATTAGTATAGATAGTTTTTAGAAACTAGGTACGTTATATTATTTGGCTAAATGGTGACAACTATGCTGTATAAAAAACCTAAGCATTTTATTTGATTATTTTGTTTCAAGTAACATTCTAACTCGATAATAACATGTATGTTATAAGTAAACATACTCTGGTACTTCCCCACGTGCCCACCCATACACATACGGTGTACTGACCCACCCACTCACTCATACACATACGGTGTACTTACTCACCCGCCCACCCATACACATTAGGAGTACTGACCCCCCCACCCATACACATATATGTACTTTATCATTGTGTAAGTTTACTTTAATATTGTGTGTTTAAAACTATTTATTATTGTCTTTAAGTGTCAATTAATTGTAAACTCGTAAGTACAGCTAAACTATCGATTCTGTAAGTATCACAAGAATTATCAAATAAGATTTCGTAAAACAAATATTTGAAAAGTAAACGAAAGAAATAATACAGAGAACTTTACTTCATAAGAAGTTAAAAAAAAGTTAACAACACAATAGATATGATTATATGAACTAAACAATTTTTTGAAGACTATAAAAAGAAACATTTAATTTATAAAAGTGGACAGCCTAATTTAAAAAAGTTATTAGCTAATATTATTACTGGGGCAAACAGTAGAAGATTTGTAGTTGAAGTAGAATTGGAGGAGAAAATAATTTATAGAGACATTGGAAAGTAGATATGTTAATTATTAGGGTAATAACAGACCAATCAGTCTAAGATCTATTTTCTGTTATCTTTTATAAATATTGATTAAATAAAAAATTGGAATCCCTAAAATTTTCCAATAAATGAAACTCATTTATTTTCTATTTTTGTAAAAATTAACTTTTATATATGTATATTTTCCAAAGTTGATTTCACAGTACAATTTTTGAATTAATAAAAGGTGATTAGAAACACTGTTGTTTAGTAGTTTAATTTGGATCGGTTCAGTTTATTTTCCTAGGAAACGCATTTAGTGGAAGTGAGAGAGAGCTTCATTGAAATCGTCGCCTTATGCATGGGTCTGTTTGTAATATAATTTAAATTTCTTAAACTCTGTTTTTATTACTATTCAAAATAAGACGTTTCAATCACAAGCTATACAATTTTGACTACTTACTCTGAATAATCATATACGACTTTATTAAGTATTTATTATTCAGTATTATTATGAAAGTGTCAAAGTGCCAAATTGAAATTCAAACTAAAAAAACTCCGATAAAATAATATATTTCATTTAATTTCGGTTCATGCTTAAATTACTTAGGTTAATATCATACAAAATATATAAGTCTCACTTATAATCCCAAAGAGTACCAGAACAGCAGTTTAAGAAATATTTAATTGCTCAACTCACGCCATTAGCGTGATAATGACAAGTCTTAACTACGCTATTATGTCGCTGATTTATATCAACTTGATAAGACATTTGTTTGAATAATATTGATAAAGAGTGAATGCTCAAATACTAATAAAGCCTCGTTTCATGCCTAATGGAAACGGATACTAAACTAAGGGTAAAATAAAATTCAGTAAAATAACAATAAATTAAACATTTAATACTGTATAAAAACATGAAACAACCAACAACAAATACTTTCAATTGATGAAATCGAAGTACAATATATGTACTACAGATTATTCTAGGAAATCTCACAATTGAAAATAATAATAACATGGTTATAATGACAAAACTTAATAAACTAATATAAATAAAGCAGTTATTTATAGATAATACAGGAATACTTGATGATGTATCTTGTGTTTTTCTTAACAGGAACATCTGAAAAACAAAACAAAAATATATTTTTAGAAATCTGTATGTAATATTACTTTATGTTTAAAATTACATGAATTTTGTTTACATAATATTTTCTTCAAAACCATATTTGAGTATTATTAATTTTTATAGATTTCATTTTATAATACAAAGTGAAAATATACTCATAATATAGTCCTTTAATCACTATCAAAAATAACAAGGCTATATTATTAAATACTAAATTTAATTTATTCATGGTTGTTTACGTAAACATCATAATTTTATGATATATTTTGTTGAAAACGGAAAATATTATATTCTTTTACGTAACATTTAGTTAAGTAGATATTATGATGGCTTTTAGTAATTTGGTATCAAGAAATATATTTTTTAAGTATTGTAAATTATTCTATGTTAATTTTAACTTTAATATTGAGATGTACAAGTTTTAAAAAAATTGATCTATAAAACATTGTGTTTCGTAGATTCTCTCTCAAAACATTTTTTTAATTTTTCCAATTTCCATCATTGCCTTATATTTTATAGTCCTTAAGTTCCCTAAATATGAGTACTTGTAGAGTAATTTAAAGTGGTAGTATATTTTTTTAGTACTAATTTAAACAAGATTTTCACATTACCAATTTTTTATTTCCACACATTATTTGAATTCCTAAAGTGTTTTTGTGATTAAAATAATATGTTTAACTATATTGCCTCAGTTCCACAAAGAAATTAATAATTAAATGAATATATTACCGAAGAAATAAACTTAATTTTTTTCAATGAGCTACTAAATAGTGAGAGTCAAAAATTAGTTTGAAACCAAAAATATTCCTTATTTAATGACTACTCCCAACTTTACATCAGAGCTCTCTTACGGCGAATGCTGGAACTACGAGTAGTTCGATAATGCTAGGCGTGATGAAGTTAGCTAGCTGCAACCACAGAAACGCCCTAACATCTTACATTGTTGCCACGTTTCAGTTCTTTGAATGCACCTGTTTTTATAACCTACTAGTTTGAGATTGTGAATTTGAGGGTGAGCAAAAATACTATCGTAGACTTTACATTATTGGTTAGATGTTGTGAAGTTTCCACTCATATAATGAAAATTGCAATTTAATATGTCGAAAAGTTAAAATTGAGTTAAATTATCGGGAGAGATAATTTCCCTTCGCGGAAAATTCGTACTTTGCCATAAAATTGAAAAATGATTGTAATTCATTTATACGCTGATCAAAAATAGTTAACTGGTTTTGTGAAACAATTAGAATTTTCACCCACAGAACAATTTTCACACACCTAAACTAATTTAGCATAACTACCATTATTGTTGCGTAGTGTTTTTCTCGCATTAGTTGTGTATTTTCAATATCATAATTTAGTGTTACAGGCAATATTTTATAATTACACACAACTTAAACATTTCAAATTGTTTGAGTTCACATTTAGATAGACATGTCAATTATTTTAAAAATTTTCTGAGGAATTGTTAAAAATGGATCTTTTATAAAATATGTAGAAATAAATAAATTTTATATTGTTATGACTTCAAAAAATTACATATCTATACTCGTGCACTTTATATGTAGAAGTTATCAAAATTAATAAATTAAAGTCTAACTTGATATGAGTTAGCTTAGTGGATTTTGGATGTACCTATGATTCGTGGTGTTGCCAAAACTACTGTGTTTTACACACAACAATAATTAAGTACTTGTTGAGGTATAAATCCGCTTGAAGAGGCATTTTTAATTAGGTCAAATAATAACAAGAGATAAAAATACGTAAATAATGTAATAAGAACAATTTATAGATAAAAGGAAACAAAAATGTAAAAGAGCATATAAAAGAAAGAAATACCACGATCATAAAATGTTTACTCAAACCCAAATTCACAATATTAAACAAGTAGGTTATAAAACAGATGCTAAAATGTGTCAACATTACAAGAGATGATGGCTTACATCGTCACGCTACTGGACGTAGCTTTCCCAAACTCCTAGAATTAGCTGTAAGAGTGATCTGAATATACGTCAGGACTTTTACTAAATAAAAAATAGCATAGAGCTATTTAGAACCATTATTTACTTATCCATACGTGCTACAAATATACTAAAAATGTTGTCATTTAAAAAAGCTGTTTACGAACAAAAATTATTAACTAATTACTCTCATAACTATGCCAAGCTCAAAATAGTAAAATATACTTTCATTAGTATTTTTTACGTGATAAAGTCTTTGGATTTAGTATTACAACTAAAATTATGATTTAGGAGCGGCCGTAGATAAGGGACTAAGGCGCTCACACAGCCGGACCGGGTTCGATTGCCGATGTGACATTTAACAGTTTTTGCCCTGCCGTTCCCGTGGTTCGGAAGTCACGTAAAACCATTGGTTCCCAGGTTAAGTGTTAGAGAGGGCTTCTTAGCCTTAACTTCACCTGGTTAAATAAGACGATCTTTAACTTTCTTTTAAATTTTTAACAACATCATAAATATTGATGGTTTTGTTCTAGGCATAAATAAACATGATCTTTACTCGATGTAAATTTAAAAGGCTTACCTCATAGACTTCACAGAAGTAACTAAAAGGCTTAATGAAGCAGGAAACACCACCTTGCTTTGATGTGACTATAATGCACTTTCCTTCCAGGGCTGCAATATCAAACACGACTTTAATTTACAAAACAGTAAAAAAAAAAATAAGTTCTACTGTATGTATTACACCCCACAAATATAATGTACAGTTGAAAACTAGACAAAGTAAATCTACTATTTGAAGAAAGGTATTAGAGTCTTATTTATTACTTTTCCTGTAATAAGTCATGTATTTTAAACCTTTGCTCTTTTTAAACTACATCCTTTGACAGTACAGGTATAAAGTTCTTTATGAATGGGGATCATTTTTTTGATAAAGATGTATAGCTTCATTACTATGAGGAATATCACTAACAGTTTTTTAATTATCATAATACGTGTTGGTGTATATATATATATGTATATGTATATATATATATATATATATATATATATATATACATACAATACAAGTAAACGTCACACAACACAAATTTATTACAAGATAAGCATAAAATGCACGAATATTATGGTGATCGATTTTGGTGAACCACGCTTACCTTCCTCAGACCAGAGGGATCCATTCTTTTGTGAATCCCTCTGGTCTGAAGAAGGTGAGCATGGTTCACCGAAATCGATTACCATAATATTTGTGCATTTTGTGCTTATATTGTGATAAATTTGTATTCTGTGACGTTTACTTGTACTGTATATAAATATCACTAGAAACATTTGAATAAAATATGTATCCAATACTTTTAGTCGCCTGCAACTACTTAAGATATACAGTAACTACTTTTCACATCAAAATTTCTTGAAGTTACATACTATTTTAACATACTTGTAACTAAAAAAAAACATACTTGAGCTAAAATTAACGAAAGACTTTACTAAAAAGATAAAAATGCTAGCACAGTAAAATAATATGGAGTTGATATAAGTAAATTATATTCATTCATTTGTTTTTTACAGTATTTTCAATTATAACCGACAAATTAAACATTCTTATTTTTTAAATTAAATTTATAAAAAAAAGAAATAGTTGCCTGATAATGATAATACAGTACGTGTATATGCGTATGAGTGAGTGCATACCACAGCACGTGTTCCTCAGCCTTTGAATGGAGGTTGGGTGACTCAATACTACAACACGTGTAAGGAGGGTGGGTGGGAAGATACTACTGTACGTACAAGGGTCATTAATATTTAAAATAAAAAATTGAATTAATATAAATTCTACCACTTATGAAAAACCAATAAAATCTAAAAACTCTTCCTAACTAACATTGCTGAACAATATTGCAATTATAATTTCTAATAAACAGTTAACTAATAAAAGAGCGTCGAAAAGTAAAATGCACATATACAATACTATTTTATAATATTTTTCTTTTAATGTCCCATTGAAAAAACTTTAAAAAAATTAGAAACATGTAATTGTCAATGATCAAAAATGAAAAAAACAGAACTGTTTAAGAATAAGTGACGTATTCAGTAACCACGTTTCAAAACAAAATCCACTTCAAACGAAAGCCATTGCACTCTCAAGGGCATCAGGTTTGGTAGGTCTTGGAACATCAAACATGTCCTGCCGCAAGGCAACTGTCTCCGGAAACGTATCCTGGCGTCCTTGTCACTGCTTGTGACAGAGTAACCAACTAACATGGAAAACCACGAAACAACTGTTTGTTGTCTCCGTTATACTTTAGAAAGAACGTGCATAACCTGTCATATGTAAACAACTGTTTGTTGTCTCCGTTATACTTTAGAAAGAACGTGCATAATCTATCATATGTAAACAACTGTTTGTTGTCTCCGTTATACTTTAGAAAGAACGTGCATAACCTGTCGTATGTAAACAACTGTTTGTTGTCTCCGTTATACTTTAGAAAGAACGTGCATAATCTATCATATGTAAACAACTGTTTGTTGTCTTCGTTATACTTTAGAAAGAACGTGCATAACCTGTCGTATGTAAACAACTGTTTGTTGTCTCCGTTATACTTTAGAAAGAACGTGCATAACCTGTCGTATGTAAACAACTGTTTGTTGTCTCCGTTATACTTTAGAAAGAACGTGTATAACCTGTCATATGTAAACAACTGTTTGTTGTCTCCGTTATACTTTAGAAAGAACGTGCATAACCTGTCGTATGTAAACAACTGTTTGTTGTCTCCGTTATACTTTAGAAAGAACGTGCATAACCTGTCATATGTAAACAACTGTTTGTTGTCTCCGTTATACTTTAGAAAGAACGTGCATAACCTGTCATATGTAAACAACTGTTTGTTGTCTCCGTTATACGAGAACGTGCATAACCTTTCATATGTAAACTACTGTTTTAAATATTTTTTTCACCTAAGGAAAACACTCGTACAGTAAGAACAACTGGTAGTGATGTTAATAATATTACATTTAATTTAAAATTAAGTCATAGTTGTACTTACAAAGAAGCGGTCTCTTACTAGTATAATACATTTCAGTTTAAGCTTTTCGTTACAAAAACTTTATTTACAATACAAATATTCGAAACATTTACAGGATATGTTTGAATATTAATCAAAAGTCACCACGACTATTTTAAATTCCAGTTAATTTTAATATTTACATGGTTTTACACGTTTAAATATTATAATACTTTATTACGTATCGTCCTGTTAATAGTTTTGTACATTTGAAAGAATACATTTTGTTTAGTCATGTTTATTCGTCTATTATGAATATTGTATATAATTGAAATAAAAATTAATGCAATGTATTTGTTCAGTGCCCTGTAAAGATTTGTTTCCAATAATGCATTAAAATTAATTATTTTTATGTATTATTGGTCGGTAGCGTAGTTGGTTCAATCCCAGCTTCATGTGCTAAAGGTTCTCAGTTCGATACCAATCAGAGTCATAATACATTTTGAGAAGAATCAGCTGATAACCACCAGCTGTTAATTTGTAATTGGGCTATTTATTAATGACACTTTCTGAGGAAGAGTTGGCCTTAGTTTATAACTATGACTACATTCGCTCATCTACACTCATCACACTCATTCGAAATCCATATTCGCCCATATCTTGACGATCGGTGTCTTATGAATAAATAAATAAATAAAAAAAAATAAAAATCCATTATTATAATTTTTGTCAATTAATTAAAAATGTTAGTATCTGTATTTACGATGATTTCCATTTAGTGTTTAAGTTAAGAATGGTTTTATCACAACTTTAAAGTTTTACTTGAACTCTGTTTTCGTTTGGGAAATGTTGAGGTGTTAAAATTAGAATAGTCTGTAATAAAATTAAGATCTCTTACCTATAAAATATAAAGCCTCCAGCTGAAGCAACTTGGTGGTGTTTGTAGGATCACTTCACATCACTTGTTTCTCAAATATTGAGAATAATATTTTCTCACAGAAAAAACATATCTACAAACTACCGGATATGAAAAGTTCACATCTATTTTGTGGGAATAGTAGGTGACTTCTTCCTCCAAGAAAGGGGTGATGAGGTGTTGAAGATATTTTTCTTCCTGTTCTTACTGATGTCAGGCCGGATGAGGCGGTCAATGACTTGGCGGATAGTGGAGTGTTTCCTGTCGAAGGGGTTGGGATACATCTTGTATTGAAATATGTTTTTATTATTACGAGATAAGCAATGAAATAAATGAAGAGTGCTGTTGTATTAAAAATATAACGAGTTTAACAATGTCAATCTAATGCTTTAAAACAATAAGGCCTTGAATGAAGACTAATATCTCGTGACTTTAAAAGTAAACTGACACTAAGCAAATCGATGTAGTCTAACAGTGACCTCTGAAACGTAACTGATCTGCCTGAATGAACTGGCAGTTGTTTATATACTTGGGAGCTTGTAGTGGTGGGGGTATGACGCACTACCACACTCCACTAGCACTGGCGCTTTGTAAACAATACACACGTATACTGTCGTCATAACAAATAATTGTTGCAAAAACGTTTACATTTTCATAATTAACTGTGTTGAAAAGACGTCAACAAGAGTAGAGAAAAAATACATATCCTCATTGCTATAGATCATACTTTGATTTTCTTGACTAATAAAGTAATAATATAACGATTAATAGCCTTGATTATATTATTACTTAATAATAGATATTTCTTGTAATAAAAATATCTGTGCTGGTAATTTAGTTAGTTAGTGAGGTCTGCTACCACAGCTGGTTTAAACTGCATTACATTTACATAGGACTACATTAGCGCTCCACAATGGACCACAAAAACAGCTGATAATTTGAGACATAACCTTTAACATCGGATGAGAAATCGATCTGTGTGCATTTTAAATCAACGCTAATAGTTAATGTCGGACGAAGCCGTGGTGAGGCGTGGTCGCATTTAGCGTTTATATTTAATTGTATTATTATATATTACTCTGTAAAATTGTATCATATATATGCTTACAGGTCTGAAGTCAGATAGTATATTAGAAATAATATAACTTATACAATGCTTTAGTTTATCAAAATCATTCAACAAGTCCTATAACAATTTTGAAGCATTTTACAATGAAATAAAGTAAATCAGACATTCCAATATTGTTGTCTATAATATCCAAAATAATTTATGATGTAAGTAATGATAATATGGAAATAATTTAAGATGTTTGGACAGTTTATTACTTGATATAATTTGAAATAGATGAAAATAACTAAACTATCCGATAAAATATTATTATCATGGGGGAGTTTAATTGCAAAGGATACATTTTCAAACACTCTTGTCATTTAGTGGTTTAATTTGTTTCTCCATAAGTTTATCGATTGCTGATAAATAATCCTTATAGAATTTAATTTTATACAAAGTAAGAATTATTTGTAAGATGAAAACGAGGCAGCATTACATAAAATAAATACTTTTGATCAATAACACCGTAATAGTATAGGTGGGTCAATACTACATTATGTGTGTGGGAAGGTTGTTGGATCAATACTACCGAACGTGTATGAGTGGACTATTTCCTCATATAGATATGCATTGGTCGTTAGAGTAGGATATAACTCCGAAGTCTCTGATATAACTTGAGTAAAGTAAGTATAGTACATAAGTAGAGCGAGACGACATAACAACTTACTTATCGTTAAAATGTCTTATATTTTATGTATAATTACATAAGTAGTATGTAACGATTCAAATGTTATAGTTTCGATAGCTGTTAAAACATTTTACAAATAGATTTTTTTAAACTAATTACGACGCCAATTGTAGAAATATTCACCCGTATGAGAGGCGAATAAGTGTGATCAGTGTAAATAGACGTGTGTAGTCATTGTTACTAACTAAGGCCGACTTTTAACTTTTTTATTATTTTGTAGAGAACTTGTACATACCAAGATCGCACGAACTTCACTATGCTATCTATCAACTAATAAATTAAACATACTGGACAGAATTTATTTACCAGAAATGTAGTCTATGTGTTATTACTTTTAACAAAATAAAAAGTGATACATGGTAACAATAGTATTTCATAATATTTTAACGAATTGTTTTAAAATCTAAATCATCAAATAATAGTTAATATTTTTACTGAACATGCATCGTAAGTTTTATTCTTTTTATTGATTACATAAATTCAATGAGATTAATTCTATATTGTGAACTATCATAAATTAAAACCAGTGAACATACTAATGCTAAAGCCTTGATTAATTCTTATCAGGGTTTTTCGTCTAATTGTATCTATAGTGATAATAAAGTACTAATTTAGTAGCTACCATATAAGTTAGGTTTTCCTATGCTGATGTTTTTCTAAGTATTTTTATGGATCCTAAATCTTTTTATATTTTGAAAGTTGTTGATATTTTACCATGAAGATAATTAATTTGAAAGTAAAGTTATATTTTAATGTTATAAGATGTAACAAACGCTCCAGTAAATAATGTTTTTATTTAGTAAGGCCTTTCGGTAACAAAGTTACTATCTTACTATCTAAATTAACCAAACTATATTGTTGTTTGGTTGTCTGAAGATAGTAACTTTGTTACCGAAAGGCCTTACTAAATAAAAAATGTATTTACTGGAGCGTTTGTTACATCTTATAACATTAAATTATATATCCATCCAGTAAGAAACGAGCTTGAAGAATGATAAAGTTATATTGTAAATCTATTTTTTTTTCAAATAGCTGAAAGTTGTAACTATAGGCCTATAATTTTCATATTTTTTTGTTAACTAGACTTTCTTTTGACGATTCCTGACCACAGACAGATAGATGCTATAAGTCCGAGTTTGTTGAGCTTATTACAGGTAATTGAATTGAACGTATGATAAGCTATAATTATTTTATTAATATTCGTAATTATTTACATATACAAGAATACAAAATAAAATATATCATTGCTATTCAATGACAAAGTCAAATTTCATTCAACTATTATATTTCATTCTATCGTGAAGATTTTAAATTTAGAATTACAATAACATTTCAAACTTATCCAGGTACTTTTGAAAAAATGTTATTTATTTATTTATTTTTATTTATTTATTTATTCTTAATACGCCGATCGTCAAGATATGGGCGAATATGGACTTCGAATGAGTGTGATGAGTGTAAATGAGCGAATGTAGTCAATGTTATAAACTAAGGCCGACTATTCCTTAGAAAGTGTTATTAATTAATCGCCCAATGACAAATGAACAGCCAGTGATTATCAACTGATCCCTCTCAAAATGTGTTACGACTCTGATTATGATCGAACTGAGAACCTTTAGCTTATGAAGCTGGGATTTAACCAACTTAGCTACTTTATATATCACCAGTCAAAATATTAGTTCCACAAATATTGTATTTCAATGCATTTTTTATAAACTTGATTTACTATATAACTAATGATGATTTTAAGGGATCTAAATTGATTGTTTACTTATAGTTCACTGTTAAACATTACAATGTGTTATATCTTCATAAATAGTACCAAATATGAAAGCAATCGATGACTAGATATATAAACAATTATTTACACGTAATCGTTTGACAGCTGGAAGTATTTTCCACCACTTGGTATGCTGCAGAGTAAAATGCCCAATAAATTCACTGGACAGTCAGATGTATGCCGGATATATAAATGCTTCTACCGACTAACGGAAATTTCTAGAGTATTCATAAAAAATGTAACCTCACGCAAGTTCCAATAGTTCTGATGTTGAAGGTCTACAAGGGATTAGACAGGGTGACCAAATATAACTAACAAATGTCCGCATACACAAGGTCAGTTAAAAAATAAGTAGATTCAAGGGCAGTACTCCCTACTAACGTCATTAAATCCAAAGTTTAGCCAATCACATAAAATTAAATTTATTTTTTAAATCTAACGTAAAAGTGTGTAATAAAGGTTCCGGTGGACTTCTGAAATAAAAGGCATTCGAGCGTAGTGCTGTAACCCAAATTTGAGGACAACGTGTTGTAGACATTATATGTTCTATACTCGGTCCTCCTAATAAAGACATGGCGTCCGATCAATCGTTGATATTGGTGTAGAGACTACTAGAGAGGTCTGGGGTGTCTGTGTTGGATGGTAGTCAGTGTCCGAATGTTGTGTAGGGGAGAGAACTAAGTATTAGGCTCGCCAATTATATAAAAATCAGACCAATACTACATGAGTCGGGTTTCACGTAACGCTGTAGGTCCTTGTTGTTGTCCAATTAATAAATGGCCCTTTCTTAGCTTAAGTCAAGCTCAGTTAGTAACCGGACAACACAGACCATACATACTCATCTACACTCATTATATTATTTACATTCGCCTTAAAAAGTTGTGTTGGCGTCTCGTATTTGAAATATCTGAGAAACTGGCATCATTAATAAATGACAGTGGGTTCAAAAGAAAGCGCGTTGTGTATTAAATTATCAAGGTAGTAATCTGTGTAGAGACGTCAAGGCCGTGATTACCGTCCCCCTCCTCTCCAGCTCGTGCGTCACTAGATCAAGTTCAACGCAATCAGAAATCAGGTCTGCAGCCATTTTCCTGTCCCTGAACTCTCTAATGGCATATGAAGGTGACTGGAGGAATTTGCAGGACTGCATTCCTCTCTCCGGAAATTAATTTATGAGCCTGCACAGGTAGTCGACATATTTTATTTATAATAAGACCGCATAAGAATGCATAAGAATGTTTTTAAATGCAGTAGATTACGTGACTGAAGATTTTGTCGGAAAATTATGATTCTTACGCCATTTTAGAGTTACTAATGCATCCATTTTTAAAATGAAAAAATATTTGCGATGAAATAAAAATTGTGAGTATTAGTATGTGATTTTTTTTTTTTAAATGATTATTTTAAAAAGTAAATGCACCAATTACTTTAGGCTCTTTCAAACGATCAATCGTTGTCAAAGCACTGTACCACATTTTATTTCATAGTGAGACGCCAATCGAAGAGATATTTGCGAATATGAGGGGTGAATGACATGTACATGACCGTTATGAGGGGTACATGACCGTTGTGTAGTGAACTTTACTAAGATCGATTGCTCCTTCAAAATCAGGTATCGTGAAAAAAACAACGATTAGTACGAAAGTATCTAATATAATAATTAAATCGGCTACTTATTTCATCAGGTGTAAAAAATCAACGCCGCATTTAATTTAATGCAGATAAGTTACACAATAATGATACTGCATAAAAAACAGTACATAAATGAATGATCAAATTAAAAATGATTGATTAACCTTTTGTTAAACAGCTTTACCTAGAAAATGTGCTATTTATAGGTATGTAGTAACGTTTTTTTCCAAAAAGTAAACCAGTCATAAACGTCAAGAACTGTAATAAACTATTAAACACTAGTGACTATAACAAGTGCGACTTTGTATTGTAAATTGTACCTTACAACTCGAATTATCATGTTAATATTACACAATCCACTCGTGAGAAGTGGCAATTGCCTATAAATATAGACCGCGCGGCGAAGGTCCGGTCCGGCCTCGAGCCCGCCGAGCGGTGATAGGGAGGAGACGGGTGGAGGGCCCAATATGCCTGCAGTCCTGGAAACATTCGCTACTGTCAGACTTTCCCACGCTTGCTTCTAAAATAAGTTACGATAATTATTACCTACGGATGCACATTCAGTACGTTTCCAGACTGCGTGCGATATATTTGCTTGGGGTTTAGCGTGTTAGACAATTATTTAGTTGGTTATATGTTTGTTTTGATCTAAATACTGTAGTGTAATAAGTCAGTTTGTGTTTTTTTTTTTTTTTTGTGTCCCTTAAGCGTGTTAGGAGTCTGCAGAGCCATACTGGTTTAATTCTCATAAAAACAACGTTATTTTAAATCCATATTTTTATAATTATTTATTTACCAAACGTTGTGTATGAGGTGTCATTTAAAATGCTATCATATTGTGCATTGGGTTTGCTTTTGATATTATGAATACATACGCCTAGTTTTGAAAAATAGGTGAAAATAAAAACTTCAAACTAAATAATTTTTATATTTATTCTATTAAACTAATTGTGAATCCACAAAGCAGTTCAACAAGTAATTTCACTCTTGATCAAATGCAATTTGTTTGGAAAAAACCGTTTAAAAATAACTGTTAAATTTTGACACGCATGATCATTTGTCCGATTCGAAAAAAAACATCGTTCTAATGAGATTTAAACCAACATGGCCGACAGGCTCGGCAGACTCTTAGGGTTGTAAAATTAGTGAACGTAAATCCTAAATATTTTATTCCTTTAGTGGTTCCTACCTCAACTATGGCTCGCTTTATTCCTAAAGTAGCCCAAGGAAAAACTACTAGAAGTCAGGCTAGGGAAATTATTTGGAGAGTAAGTGAGTTCATGGTGAATGATGCCAAATTGAGAGATGAACAACGAATCCCCGTAAAAAAATCTTTAGAACGAACTGCAGTTGCATGTAGCATTTCAAAAACTCTTATAAAGGAAATTCGGTGTGAAAAGTGTTTATTGGACACTTCAGCGGAAGGAGAGTGTTCGTTTACAACTCCCAAAAAATACAAGAGAAAAAGAACAGCTACAGAACTAGACGATTTCGACAAATGTGTCGTTAGAAAAACCGTCCATGAGTTTTATTAAACTGACGAATCACTCCCAACTCGTCATTTTTATTTTAAACCAATTTAAATAAAAATTATATGTATTTTAACGATACGGGAAATCACAGAAATATTTTTCTTAGTGACAGTAAGAAGTATATATTTTTTAGTTACTTAATTTCAATTAAAGTTATTAACTGATTTATAACTTTTTTATGATATATTTAAATATTTTTATTGATATACGTTTTAATTTGTTAACTTTCAAACTCTTAACCTATTTGATGTTTTTATTTTAAATACTGGTCTAATTATAAAAGATACCAAAATACAAATACTCCGTAAACGCGTAAACAATCACCCTTTACGTCTGTCTGTGACCGCCTCGCTCAGAGTCGATGTTTTTATATGACTAGTAGGCCAGCCAGGAGGCCGGACCTTCAGCGCGCGTACTACACCACTTCGTAAGTAAGAAAGAAGAGATGCACTTCATGGTTAATCATATTTTCATGGCTGAAAGGTTATGAATTATGAGCTAAAGTTTATTTACTAAGGTCAAATCTTTACTTAGAAATTGTTTCACAACTTCAAAGGTTTAAGTGGTATTTTTTCAAGACAATCCAAAGCAAAACTTAAAAATACACTATTGATATACAATCAGGCTATATTTTGTAGTAAAGATATTTTAGTCCTAAAATATTTCAGAACATCTTATTATAATGCATAACCTTCACAGTGAGGTATATCAAATAACAGTTATATTCTTAATTGTATACTACCTTAAATAATATCTCTTGTAATATGAATGTTTGTATCGGTGGTTTGACTGTAACTCCAGTGAGGCTTGCTACAGAGAGGAATGAAACAGAGGTCGCATCCAATAGTGTATCGAGTAGTTATTTCTTGAGTTTGCATTCGAATGGCAGGGCTAACACCTTGTAATTCCTCCCCTTTATACAGCCAAAACATCAAGGATAAACTTAGTAATCGTTACAACAGATGTGTAAAATTGTAGCTTAGTTGAAGGGAAATAATTATATTATAATATACTATCACTCCACAATGGAAGACTGGGAAAAAGAAACAGAGTTTGCTTTCTAATGGCCACGGTGAATGCCTCAGTATATATATATATATATATATATATATATATATATATATATATATATATATATATATATATATATATATATAGCGTACGGTTTGTTGTCAGCTACCATATATTAATTAAAAAAATTTAGTAATATTTGGAACATGATCCACTTGGGGCCGACATTGTTCGCATCAAAATCAAATCTTTAAATCGTTTTTTACTCCCTAAATAAGTCTAAACGAGCCATAAATTTTGTCTTACATTTGTGATATATCAGCCATAGAAGCTACAGCAGAAAAACGCCTCAGCGGAAGTTATAAATAGGTCAAATCTTTATAGCAGTACTATAGTTATAGCAGAAATATTTTTTTTAATTTGGGGTAAATAAAGAAGGAATTGACCAGGTGCTGGCCCTGCTACCACGTGGTAACTGGAGAAATAACTACTCGATACACGTTCATTGATTGCACTATAGGGTGCGATCTCTATTTCTTTTTTTTTTTTATTTGACCAGCATCAAAACAGCTGATAATTTAAGAAAAAAATTTAACATTTGATGAGAAATGCGTATTTACCAAACCAATTATTTTGTATATTATAATATGAGAATATATTTACATAAATATATAACTTAACCTCGTTGGCTTTCAGTTCACTCTAGCTCAAGGTTTGCTATTTCAGTTTGCAGCTAGTGTTTATGAAATAATTTATTTGTGAAAGGTTAACTCTACCTTGTTTTTAACACTGGCCTTCCCCGGAAGTACATGCGAGATTGTTGATGTTATTATTGAGGTTACACGCCATGGCCTTCCTGCGGTTGGATGTTTTTTTGTGTATTCATAACAACCTCTTACGAAATACATTGTATTACCGATTAGCCTATCCTTTGTAAATTATCAGCTGTTGGTGAACTAATACACAGTGGTAAATAGAGATAAAAAATATCCCATTTACCATTTTAGTAAAGCGCTCAAGGATATATAAAATATTTATCTATATTCATAATTGTGAAATAAAATCAGGTTATTGTGTCAGTTTACAGATAAAAACTAAACTTGAATCTAACTTTTGACTCGCTTCTTTCTTATTTCCAATATTTAAGTTTTATAGTTTTAATTAGTTCGTAAATTAAATTCGTTGTAAAATTGGTCATGGAATTAAATCTAATTTCTATTAATTTTTTTTATATTTCATTATATTTTAGATTTAGAATTTAAAACGTATGGTAAGAATTCGGTTAACTGTAAAACAATACTTAGTAACAAAAAATATATAGGCCCTACATAAGTTTAAATTTGCCATTCAAATAACTTTTACCTAAAGCGGAAAAGAAGCAACACTGTATTGTCATAGAAACTGTGTATGAATGAATAAATAATTGAATTTAAAAATAAATACGTTGTATTAAGAATTTTGTTTCTAAAGGATTAATAAATTCCAGCTTAATTTAAGTAATACGCTTACATGAATAAACTGTTTACACTGATAATAAATATCAATAGTCGATTATTTTATTTCGTTTTCATGATCTAGTAAGTAAAACACTAAAAACATTGAAAAAATACTACAAAAATAGAATAAACTTCTACTGAAGACAGCTTGAACATTACTTCCTTCTTTTATCACAATAGATTTGCGCGATACATTTAATGAATTAGGTTAAACTAATATAAATTACTTTTTAAAGATTACGAATGATGTCTATTTTGTACTCTTAAAACGGTAGGTGAAATATGTAAGGAATAACAGATTTTAAAATATATGTTTTGTTGTAGAACGTGATATAATGTTGGGAGACCCACTGGCCGGAGGGTCTAAGACCACAGGATTTTCAAGTTAGATAAAGGATGGGTTCAGATAATTATAAGTTTTTCTTATTAATATTAACCAGAAGCTGTAGTGGTTCGTCCCCTTACTCTTTCTTAACCAAAATCCCCTCACAGATCCATACTATATAGGAAATGGAGCGGCCGTAGCTAAGGGGCTAAGGCGATGGCTTGCCACGTAATCGGTCCGGGTTCGGTTTCCGATAAGACCAAAACAGTTTTTGCCCTGCCGCTCCCATGGTTCGGAAGTCACGTAAAGCCATTGGTCCCAAGGCTAAGAGAGGGCTTCTTAGCCCTAACTTCGCCTGGTAAAATAGACAAACTTTAACTATAAATGGGTAGACTAAAGTTAAAAATGAGACCAGCGTCTCCTTTTTAAATAAATAAATTTATAAAAAAGAATCTTGAGGCTGCAATAGTATATGTAGTTATGATTTAGAAGCATCACTTTCATTCCTTGAGAGATCACAGAGATAACCTTGACTAATGTGTTTTACAAGCCTATTACTATATTTGACATTGAAAAACTACCTCGTTGTGACCTTGACATACTCAACGTATGTACGTACATCTAAGGTTAAAAGGTACACCAACTTGATCTGGGAGATTTATATGTTGGCTATGAATGACTGATTACCATTCTGAAGGAGGGAAACATTAATCAACAGGTTCTAGTATTGTTTGGATAGGTTATGATTAAGATTCTACAATATACATGTATGAAAGCAATATTTGTTTTTCTTAGTACTTGGTTACAATTTATAGCTTTGTTAAACATGTTCATACTTCCTACAAGGTCAAAAATAATAACACCTTCAAATTGTTTGGCTACTAACCGTTACTTTTATTCAAACTCACTAATTAACTAAATTACACATTGTGAACTATTTTTTACATATTTATGAAACTATACAGACTGTGATATTGTATTAACACTCGAAATTGAACCACAGTTATTTCCAATAATCGATCTCACTCATCTAATTAGTGTTCGTACAATATCTGCCACCAGTTTACACTGTCAATTTCACTTCAGTCCGAATCCCAAGGATTTACACTACCACTGAGACTAAGTATAAACTGTCACTCTCCGTAGACTAGACTGAGACGTATAGACTTGTTGGTTGAGGAGTACCTTTATATATAAGGAACAGGTGCTATTCTAGAAGATTCTGGAGTTATGGTCGGTATTGTTCTGGAAGGGTGGTTTAAATTCTTATGGACGCCATTTGGACAAGTTCTGGCTCCTCCTACAGGCTAAATAGCTGTCACTCTCACCATCATACCCCCTGTGCAGGAAGGGGGATGCAAAAACTCTCTGGTCTGCAAAAATCTTGGCAATTGCCGGAATGAATATATCCCATTTTGTTATAAATGCATACAAAGTAATGATAAAGTACATTATTTCATAGGGCTGAAATATGTTCATATTAATAATACTGCCTTGGTAAGTAAATAGTTTACCTATGAGCAGCAGTCGTCCATTATACGATATGGCAGTCTCCAGATGATAATATACTTAACTTGTCAGGAAACGTTACTTTGTAAATAATATATGTACCTTGCCTCTTGGTTGCATAAAAGTAAGAAAACAATTCCCCTGTTATTCTAGGTATTCCCTAATTTTAGTTTAGTTTTTTTCATTATTTGAGTATTTCTGTTTAGATGTATTGAATTTTGTACTACAATTTTTAATTTTTCAGAGAATTGGCTCCAGGTATTTACGCCTTGGCTATATAACTGAATGCCAGGTTATGGTCGTTGCCAAATTTTCTTAAGAAAAGATTAATAATATTAAAGAGTGTTTTATTTTACCGGAGGAAGTTAGGGGAAAGCCCTCCCTGGGGACCAACGGACTAACGTGACTTCTGAACTACCGAAGCGGTTTAGTAAAAATTATCAGGATTAATACTATATTAATACAAAGAAGTAGGAAAAAACTTATAATGAAAATAAAAGATCTTACAAAGGTCTAGTACATATTGAAATAGTAAAGGCTTCAATATGAGATCCCGAACTTACGTTTTACATTTTAGCAAACTAGTTAATTTACTAATTTAACTATAATACGTAAATTATGCTGTACAAACGTTCATTTTAAACTATAACTCTGCTACTATCTAAATAAATTAATTTTCATTCATAATACTAGTTTGCTTTTAGGCTTAAGAAAACCATACTATTTCCTTCTGACTATGATACAGTATTTTGTGAAATGTTAATTTTACTATTAATGTCTATATAAATGTTTTATGGAGAAGCTGATCTCCTTCTGTACCTAACTCTCCCCATTCCCCATAGACTATTTTTATCTATGTGGGGAACTTAGACTCAGTGATGAGGTGAATCATAACTGATACATATTCCAGTGATGAACAGTATACGATCCTCTGCTATCTGTAACCAAGGTACAAAACAGTTCCGATACTTCAGATTGCTCGGCCACCGGATTGCCGTATGGAAATATATTTTATTTTTAAGAATCTCCAATAAGTGGCCTGATTTTTAAGTGCAGATCGTTCCAAGTATAGCACTTAAAATACAATTGACGTTGAAGGGTGAGCGCTCGACCGCAAGAAGCTGGAAACCTGCCTTCTCGTTCAAGGTCAAGCTTCGTTACTTCACGAGCGAAATTTATGCCTACGTTTATAGTCAGCTGTTTTTACCTTGATAACTGAAGTATCAGAGGTCGAATATAAAAAAAATCTACGTCATAGCTCAGTGATTCTGGTGGCTTTTACCACATATGTCTGTAATTTACTTTTTAAACCCTTTCATTACTTTACGTGCTTGTACGTCATACGGTGTAGTTGCATTGTTGACAGGAAAACTGTTGGTATGGATTTGATAAAATGATATATTACGTAAAAAAGGAAGCTAGTAAATGTATATCTAAGGGAAAAAAATTTGAAAAATATACTAAAATTGTAAATAAAGTCTACAAAATATGTTTATTTGTAAACTTAAGAGCAAAACTGATATGAATAACTTTAAATGTCATATCATAGCAATCACTAAATTATTTAACTTTTGAATAAAAAAGAAATTGGTGTAAATTTTAAAATATGATTGATAATGCATGTATTTAGTAATGTGATGTCAATAGTACATCACACATTTAAAACAATGTATTGGTCTTAATCTTGAAACATAGTAGGTACATAATGCATTGTTAGTTCCAAATTTGAAAAGAGTTTGTCTACAAAAATGAAACTTAAGTACAACAGTATGGCTCCCCAAGAGTATTTTGAAATAATTCTCTTAAATATGAACTCACACTTATTTAGGTACAGTTAAAAAAAAGAAAATAGTGGGGATAGGTGACATAACTCAGAGACAAGGTACGGCGAAATTTTAGTTAAAAAAAAAAAAAACACACACACAGAATAATTTCAAAATTTATATTGGAGGGTGGTTTACTGCTGTATATAAAAATAATCATAAACATCAGATGAGAGTTAGTTTATTACATAAAATCATAATTCATAATATAAAAGCAGAAAACTGTAGGTCTTCTGGTATATATAAACTGTAGGTCTCCTGATAAATATAAACTGTACGTCTCCTGATAAATATAAACTGTAGGTCTCGTGGTACATATAAACTGTAGGTCTCCTGGCATATATAAACTGTAGTTCTCCTGGTATATATAAACTGTAGGTCTCCTGGCATATATAAACTGTAGGTCTCCTGATAAATATAAACTGTAGGTGTCCTGATATATATAAACTGTGGGTCTCTTGATAAATATATACTGTAGGTCTCCTGGTACATATAAACTGTAGGTCTCCTGGTATATATAAACTGTAGGTCTCCTGGTATATATAAACTGTAGTTCTCCTGGTATATCTAAACTGTAGGTCTCCTGGCATATATAAACTGTAGGTCTCCTGATAAATATAAACTGTAGGTGTCCTGACATATATAAACTGTGGGTCTCTTGATAAATATATACTGTAGGTCTCCTGGTACATATAAACTGTAGGTCTCCTGGTATATATAAACTGTAGGTCTCTTGGCATATATAAACTGTAGATCTCCTGGTATATATATAAACTGTAGGTGTCCTGCTGTAAGTCTCCTGGTAAATATAAACTGTAGGTTTTCTGATAAATATAAACTGTAGGTCTCCTAATATATATAAACCTTAGGTCTCCTGGTATATATAAACTGTAGGTCTTCTGGTAAATATAAACTGTAGGTCTCTTGATAAATATAAACTCTAGGTCTCCTGGTAAATATAAACTGTAGGTCTTCTGATAAATATAAACTGTAGGTCTCCTGATAAATATAAACTGTAGGTCTCCTGGTAAATATAAACAGTAGGTCTCCTGGTATATATAAACTGTAGGTCTCCTGGTAAATAAAAACTGTAGGTCTCCTGGTATATATAAACCATTATTAATATTTATTTAATTTATCCAATATAATTCAATGCTATGTTAATTATTTTTTAAAGTGTACAAAACAAACGTAAACATTACTTTTATTAGTATTAAAATATTGATGATTAAGTTACCAAAATAATAAAATTGGTGTATTAAATATTTAATATTTAGTAAATAAAACAATTTCAGGCACCATACATTATTTAGGGTAGATTCCTTTTTCAAGTAAAATTGCCTTTCTGCATTTTTATCCAACCGGCTAGCTCGTAATGGATGTTCCTGTGAATTTATTAGAATTCCATGTTTTTCCAATATGTTCACAAAATATTGTTGCACCAAAACGTTTTTTTGGGATACCACATATCTTTAAATTTTTATCAGGATACTAATCTATAAAATATTATGTATATTTTCAGTTGCCAATATCAACATTATTTAGATACGACGTCTCTTCAATGCGAAGATCTAATGTTAATTACTTGGTTGTAAGAATGTCAATTAGAAGCGTATAATTAACCTATACGTTAGGACGATTAAAGACATTAACCTTCGTAGAAGAGAGAGTGTTTTGTAGAATCATACATAATCCATTAGGACACTTGTGTTGAGTGTTTGAGCAAATATCTATTGACTAATCAAGTGGTTACTGAAACAGCATTTTTTGGTCCAGTAATAAGAAGACTAAAGTGTATAGATAGGCCACAAGGAAAGTAACTTACTGAATGGACACTTGCGAGTAAGAGGAGCTGAGTTTTGGAAGTGAGATAGAGAACTACTCTTCGCCCACTGTGTCATTCCATTTATGAACTAACTTGGCAAACAGGAGGACGGTAGACCGCTTGCTGGCGGCACAGTAGCAGCAAGCACCGCCAGCTAAGTCATTTGCAGAAGAGACCATAATTTGGATTGTATATCACTGCAAGTTAACATGCCTGTGATATAAGGAAGTTGAGGAGTGGAGCAATCCCATCCACTCCTTAAAACCCTATATGCGCTAAATACATAACACCCATGCCACATTCTGTCCGGCCCAATTAATTAAAATATTATGCAAACCCTGCAATGAACTAAATTTAAATACTTTATCTAAATAACATCAAATATAATCTCAATAGTTTACCAATGGGATATTATTTAATGTTATTTTAGCTTTTACATGTTGATCGCTAAACAATATTGGACTTACCAATTCATTCATGGGCAAAACTATCCATGGATTTTAATTTTGGTAGTTTTTTTTATATTTTATAATGCAGTTCCAAGCTGCCACCCAGGGTCCAGTTCCCGGTGTGACCATGAAGATTTTACTCCGTGCAGCTACAATGGTATCAGAGGTCGTGTTAAAAGTCTTCTTAAGTGAATATTTTAATCCTTGAGCCTCCTTTACCTGGTGTTGACTTTTGGATCCATCAGAGGGCCGGTTGTTGTGTGCCTATACGTCCACCAAGCGTTCTTAGCGCTGAGTAACAGTGGCAGCTTACACTTTCTTCCTCGTTTGCTTTTACTCAACCCTATATTCTTTTCAAACCTATTAAATAATGAACGTTTAATTTGTCTTTTAAATTAAAAAAACAAAACACTTATTATATTTCAACCGTAATGGCAAAGAAAATTAAATTTAAACGTTAAGCCCTTGATGTAAAGTAAATGTCCTTGATGTAAAGTAAATGTCCTTGATGTTAAGTAAATGTCCTTGATTTTAAGTAAATGTCCTTGATGTAAAGTAAATGTCCTTGATGTAAAGTAAATGTCCTTGATGTTAAGTAAATGTCCTTGATGTTAAGTAAATGTCCTTGTGGTAAAGTAAATGTCCTTGATGTTAAGTAAATGTCCTTGATGTTAAGTAAATGTCCTTGATGTTAAGTAAATGTCCTTGTGGTAAAGTAAATGTCCTTGATGTTAAGTAAATGTCTTTGATGTAAAGTAAATGTCCTTGATGTAAAGTAAATGTCCTTGATGTAAAGTAAATGTCCTTGATGTAAAGTAAATGTCCTTGATGTTAAGTAAATGTCCTTGATGTAAAGTAAATGTCCTTGATGTAAAGTAAATGTCCTTGATGTAAAGTATATGTCCTTGATGTAAAGTAAATGTCCTTGATGTTAAGTAAATGTCCTTGATGTAAAGTATATGTCCTTGATGTAAAGTAAATGTCCTTGATGTAAAGTAAATGTCCTTGATTTAAGTAAATGTCCTTGATGTAAAGTAAATATCCTTGATGTAAAGTAAATGTCCTTGATGTAAAGTAAATGTCCTTGATGTAAAGTAAATGTCCTTGATGTAAAGTAAATGTCCTTGATGTAAAGTAAATGTCCTTGATGTAAAGTAAATGTCCTTGATGTAAAGTATATGTCCTTGATGTAAAGTAAATGTCCTTGATGTAAAGTAAATGTCCTTGATGTAAAGTATATGTCCTTGATGTAAAGTAAATGTTCTTGATGTAAAGTAAATGTCCTTGATTTAAGTAAATGTCCTTGATGTAAAGTAAATGTCCTTGATGTAAAGTAAATGTCCTTGATGTAAAGTAAATGTCCTTGATGTTAAAACCTGCTAACAACAACGGAAGTCATTCATTTCCTCATTAATTTGTAAGTAATAGTTCTCGGAATAAGTGACAATTCAAAAAGATGTAAAAGAAAAGGTAATATAAATCAAACTCTTAGGAAATAGATCAGCACACCCATAAACCCCCCATAGCACCCATAAACTGTTTTCTTATATATAAAAAGATTATTTAATGCTGTACCTACTCTTAGTGATAGAGAACAATTTCCGAGAACAATTAAGAATAATTGAAATAGTCAATGTTGAATTTTTCACTCCTTAGACTATTATAGTTGAAATATTCATATTATTATTATTATTATTATTATTATTATTATTACAAGATGTTTTTGTAATTTTAGTTTTTAATGAGTCGCGTGGTGTGCAAGTGATCGAAGAAGAACTCATTTTAGGAAGTACAGAAAAAAATCTGAAATCCACAGCCCCATTCTTTCAGCACATACTCCTGTATCTCCCTCCTTGTATACAAACCACAATGGTTGACAGCTAATTTAATTTTAAGTACTGGTAAGGAAATAATATTGTTATTTTTTTGCGCTGAAATTTCTACACCACGTGACCTGTAGAGTTAGTACAAATAACATTGTAATTTTTAAATCACAAAATTATTTGATATATTCTATTCATATTATATGCGTTTTTGCTGTTTTATAACTGTCCTCCTTTATTATGAAATAGTTTGAAATATATATTTGAAGTTGTAGGGAAATCAAATACACTCATCATACTCATTCGAAATCCATATTCGCCCATATCTTGGCGATCGGCGTCTTATGAATAAATAAATAAAAATAAAACAAATAAATGCGGTCCTTTGTACTCCACGCGACCAAATAAGAGGTACAAAGGACGTCCAGTACCACTGTACGTATGTGGGTGGACGGGTGGGTCAGTAACATTGTACGAATGTGGGGGGGGGGGGTAGTACCACCGTACGTGTATACCTTAATTTGTGTTTATGATAAAATACGTATTTATTTTATTTGTAAGAAGACGTTTTATCATGTAACATTTAATGTAGTTGTTTAGAATTTCTTCTTTATATTGTTCAGTGCAATTTAGTATAAATCTAACAGATAGGACAGCTGTTAACAAATCAAAGTTAGTACAAAAAGGAGTGTAAACATTTAATTGCATGTCCTTAGACCTCCTGCTCTATAAAGGTACAATAAAAGCTTTTTTAAATTTTGTTATTTTTATTTTAAAAATAATACACATGTTTAAGTATTTTGTTAATATTCTGGTCAATAAGGTACTGTATTTAATTAAATTAATTTACATGATAAAATATAAATTCGAACTTCGTTGGTCCATATCCAAATTTAAAACTTTAACAAGCAAAGCATAATATCTATATAACACTTACTGCAACTCCACGACTAATATGTGTTTCAATACCAAACGTGCAATGCATGATAATAAATAGGAACTGCATTTACTACGGGATACATATTTTTCGTAATGCCCCCAATGGTAACTAATTCTCACTGTTCAATCCTGTCACAATATTGTGATTGGTAGATTTATGCAGTTAAAAAAGTTTAGATAACGGATAAAAGTTGGTTTACTATAGTAAACAATTTTGTTATCCAGACGGAAAGCCTTATTTAAAAAACAAAATAATAAAATTAACTAGAAACAGCAAAACCTGGTCAAACGGGATGAAAAATCCCGTGAAATAAGTGTTTTTAAGGTTTATTTCCACTATATTTCAGGATTATTATAAATCATACACTAATCGTAAAGTCAGGGATACTGTGCAAGATTGTTGTATGGTGATGCTGCAGGTCAAGCGTTTTTTCATCCCCTAATAAAGCATAGCCAGTTAGTTAGTACTACATAAATGACAGTATGATACTTTGAATGATTTTGCTTTTTAAAAATAAGTATTTAATACGTTATAGAAAATAGTTGTAATATATGGATAAATATATACCCATATGCTTTATTAAATTTATTCTTTCTTTACATGTTAATCGTATAATTTTTAAAAAACTAACCGTAACACAAGAGGTAACGTTTTTGGAATTTATAATCTATACCTATGTATAATATGTTTTTATAGATCGTAAGCTAAAAAAATAATGGCTTAGTTACGTTTTTAACTTTGTATCAAATTAATTTTACTTTTGTTTTATAATTCACGAGCAACAAGCAACAAAACTAACAGCAATAACAATAAGGACGAAATATGCAGCAATTATTTTGTTTTAACTCGATACCTTTAATTTAGTGACATTTCTGTGCCAAATTCACAAGCTTAAAAATGAATCAATGTGAGTTTACTTTAAAATCATTTTAAACTTGCAAAAAATGTACTTTAAACATGTATTCTGATATATTGTGTATAACATTTGCAAATACTAGACTAAAAATAACCTGAAATATCATAATAATTAATATGTATAGTACCGTATTATTATACAACATGTATAATATTTTTAATTTCGAAGAATGAAACAACTTAAAAATTCTTCAAATAATTTACATTTTTGTACGGTTTCTGATCAGAAATTAAGTACTCTATTCAGATTTATGTTGTTACAGAAAATTGAGTTGTTTATAGAACAATTATTTATTTTGATAATCTATCTTTTAAAAACGATAAAATAAAAATAAATGGTTTACGATATCATCAATAGTTGTTCAAAGGCATCTATGAGAAACTCATGTAAACAATCCCAAACAACAGTCTATACCTGTAAAAGGCAAATACCACTGACTCACTCACTCATCGCTGTAATTAAAAAAGTACGAAGCCTACGAGGCTGAAATTTTATAGAGTCAAAGCTCTTATGTTGTAGATATGCAATAAGAAGGGGGTTTGAAAAGTTCTTAGTAAATCGAAGATGGCAGCCTTTTTAGTACCAAAAGTTTTATATGCCTAAAACAGTGTTTCTCTAATTGGACTGTAGCGGCTACATGAACGGTTATACAGTAAAAGTAACACAATTTCTGTGCCTGATTTGTGGCGATCTACAACTTTGTCCCTATGACTTTTTGCTTTATCTCACCTCCTTTATCCTTAGCTAGAGTTGGATTTTCAGTTTGTGCGTGTAAATCGAATTGGTTTACTTACTAAGAGTAAACTTACAGATTTTTCTAGACTGTGAAACTTTGTTATGTAGGAGAAAATACTGTATTAAATGGGAAAATATAAAATTTAATCTGAACATATGCATATACAGGTCATCAGACATGGCTAGATTCACGATATTTCACTAATTCAGGGTCAATTATCGTACTTTGCGCCCTCTAAAAGTAGACTTACAGATTTTTCTAGACTATGAACATTTGTTGTACAGGAGAGCAAACTGTTTTCAATCGGAAAATTAACAATTTGGTTTTAAAGCATTCATAGCCAAATTATAGAATATGGCTAAACCTGACGAGAAACACTATAATTTATTGATTCAGTTAATTACAGTAATTCGTGCCCTCTAAAATTAGACTTACAGATTTCTCTAGTCTTTGAAACTTTTTTTATCTAAGAGAACAAACTGATATTAATTGGGAAATTTACAATTTAATTTGACCAAATCCATAGCCTTTTCACAGTACATGGCTAAATAATATGGTGATAAACCAGATATTTCACTGATTCAGAGAGTAATTTTTGCCCTCTAAAAGTACACTTACAGATTTATCTACACTTTAAAGTTTTTTTATCTAAGAGAACAAACTGATTTCAATCGGACAATTTAAAATTTAAAACGTAAACAGACAGGTCATTGGATCTGACTAAACATGGAGAGAACGCCGACATGTCATTGATTAGTGTAAATTGGCGTAAAATGGCGTTTATGGCCTCTAAAAGTAGACTTTCAGAATTTTTAGACAATCAAAGTTTGTAAACTACAAGAAAAGTATGATTGCAATATCAAGATTACAATATTAATTTGCATACAGCTCTAATTGCCATACTTTGCTCCATCTCAAATTAGGCTTAAATTGTTTTACTGAAATAATTAAATAAAAGCCATTTACCACTCAACACTATTTATCCAAAAATATATGTCCAATTGACTTGAAATGTTGTACATAGGTTTATATTGGCTCCTAGAGACTCACTAAGAAAGGATTTTTCTCTTTAACATCAGGATTCTGTCTCACCTGCCTCCAAATTTCCAATGGTATTTTCATGGAGCCAATATGTATAATTTCATTAACAGCTGTTAAATAAAACCAAATTGAATAATATTTTGGTAGGCTAAAATTTTAAAATAATTGAGCGCAGTAGTTAATTATACATAGCATCAGCTGTTCTAAATTGTATATAAATTTGATACAGTGTAAACTGATCAAATTTATATACAATTTTGATTGATTGCTGCACATTTTGATTATATAATCAAAATCAATATTTGTTATGTGATCATGACCAGTGAAGCGGGCGGATATAGCTAGTACTTTGTAAAAAAACAATGATTCCTTTCACTTTACTAAATACAGCATTAATGGGATATTCTTAACATTTCTTTTTTCATAGTTTTGACTGTCAATCTCATATTGTTAACAACAACTAAGACTAGATTATAAAACTGTTACAGAATACAAAACCATGGGGGGTTAAGGAAATACCACGTTGATTATAGTACAAAAATGTATTATTTTAAATTTAATAAATAAGGAATACAAAAATCATTAACTAATCAGTCGAAGTACATAATGTTACACTAAGTTTCCCCTTGTACATTCACAAACAAGTATACACAATTCTAAATTAACAATCTAAACAAACAACATTTATACAACAATTTTAATTATGTTCAAAGAAAACATATCAAATTTGTGAATTACTTTTAAATTAGAATACTTGACGGTATTTTTGGGTGTTTTCAATCACCAGCATCTAAAACAAAAAAAGAAAAACATTGGTTAATACTTAATTTCAAAATATTTTATTTTCTAAGATATATAAATATCAACCAACAGAAGCAATTTGTAGTGTCGTATAGTTTGATTTTATACATTGAAAAAATTACCTTGCTTTAGTTTTTTTTTTTTTTTTTTTATTCATTGCAATTTAAACATGGAAAATTGGCATTTACTAATTCCTGTTTTTGGATTTCCGAAGTAAACTAAAAAGTAATTGCAAACTAAATAACAAATATTTGTAAACCGTAGAACTCAAATACATTCACCGACATTGTTTATAACAAAATTAGTTAGTATTCGACTAACTAAACATAGGTTAGTTTTTTGACTAACTCAAAAAATATAACACAGACAGTGCACTTTTTAATATCAGAATCATAGGCTGGAATTATGTATATCTGTTGTGTAATAAGCAAAGTAATGCGTTCTTGGTTTTAAGCATGCATTAAATAATATCATATTATAAAAGTACTGGGCTGGTTTCATAAACAATTGTTTGTTAGGAACGCAATGGTTTATTCTCTGTACTACAAAAGAAAAATTGTGATATGTTATTGGAGATATTCGGGAATATTTTCAAATTTCAGACTCTCCATCTAGTAAACGGTCAAACATTTTGTAATCATTTTAATTTTTAACTGTATTTTTTAATTTATAGATTACAACTGTTTATATATTACAACAATCCACCACTTTTCCATCCCGATGGCTCATTGGCTAATACGTAAGATTGCGAAGTGCGTGGTCCAAGGTTTTAATCTTAAAAACTAAAAAGAAAATTGGTACTTCACTCGTTGAATAAAGTTCACGCACATCCATGTAGGCACAACCGTATACACTGGCGAGTGAAGTCAACAAAGTAAAATGCAAAACAAAATTGACATTGTAATTTCATACGGATACTTTGTTGTATACACTTTAACGTACAACATCTTGCCTTAAAATTTTTAATCATGAAAACATGTTAAATGAATGATTTCTAATTATTTAGACAGGAAAATATATCATAAAGACAAAATATTTTCATCTAATTTTAAGATGAATATTGCGTTATATAGTTATGAGCAATATTCTAAGGATTCTTAGAATTGTGCCTTACCTTCCATTGATTTCACAAAACATAAAGAAGGTGGCTAACAAAGAGCCAGACAGGGAGCACCTCCCTCAGTCCATTCTTCGTCAAGTTTGCTTCTCATGGGCTGCAACATACATAAATTCCATTGAAAAAAGCTATAAAAATTAGTTTCATTTTACCTCATTAACTCAGTACTACACAATTGAAAATTTTAAATTGAAACAAATTACATTCACATCCAACAATGATTTATTTCCTTAAATAATTTACCATTATAAATAATGCATCTAAGGGGGTTATTAGTCGTAATATATTTATAAATAATCTCACCTATGCTTCGTTTATAAAGACTTTTTTCTTTCAATTTACTTACTTTATTATACGTGTTTTTGTTGATTATGTAAAATTTATGTGTTAAAATAATATAACAATATGACTCTATTCTACAGAAAGACAACAATTTTTCGCTTGCTAACATTCTAGTCATTTGTAAAGAATAGTACATTGCACATAATGTTTAAATTGTTCTGAAACATTGGGAAATATTTATATTTAATATAGAAATTCATTGTTCGCTCATATTTGAACGACTACTAGTAAATGTAGTTTTTCAGTATGTTATTTATATTGACTAAAAATTACTAAACATTAATTTATTAAAAATCACAAATGCATCTATCTATTATACTATTGTTTAATTTGCTAAAATAGTCAGTTACCTTGATTAATGTGGGTTTATTGTATTAAGTGTACATATTAATTTCGTAAACTAATTGCTTTCACAAAATTTCCAAATTTCTCGAGCTAAGGACAAGATAAGACAGCTTGACCTTTTTTAAAGTAAAAAATATCCATTTTAAAGCTTAAGGGCCAAGTACGGTGGGAAAAGTAACTGAATGTTTAAAAAAAATTCCCTTGGATCCATGACACTGACTCGAAAAGATCCAATAATTTTACTAACTACAGTGTTTTTATTTTTATGATCGTTAAATGCTGGTGTAAACATTATGAGTTATTTATGGTAGGTTAAAACCAATTTATGCTCTATTCACCATAAAAACAGCTGTTAAGCATTACGATATGTTATTTTGTTATCTTGTTTTTATTGTCCTCCCTACAGAATGAGGGCAAAGGTCCAGGAGGAACGAACACAGCGAGTGATTGGTATGGTACGTGAAGCATGCATGAGTATCCCTTACTATTATATTTAATTGAAACCGATATTATGAATTTATCTTTTTAAGATTTTCTTTTTTTAATAGTGAATCCACTTAAAACTTAAGCTTATTAGATAGTACAAAATACGAGCGTTATATAGAATTATATATTTATAAACGAAAGACATTGCACTCTCAAGGATATCAGGTTTGGTAGGTCTTGGAACATCAAACATGTCCTGACGCAAGGCAACTATCTCCGGAAACGTATCCTGGCGTCCTTGCCTTGTATCTGTAGGTCTATGTGTTGAAATAACTGGGTAATACATACAACTGTGACATCACTACACTTTTAAAATGCCACATCAACCCAACGACCCTTAAATCAACCCAACCCACCCATGAATTATGGGTAGATCCACCTATCCACTCATACATGTACACTAATATTAACCCACCCACCATCCTATAAATGTACGGTTCTATTAAAAATGTATAACTCATTATTATAAAATATTTAAAAAGATAACAAAAAATTATGTTTAACTATTGTAAGCATGGTAAATAAAAAAAATAGTTCCTTGTTAGTTGTCTCACCCTTCTTCAATAATTGATCCCTCCTTAAATTTAAGGAGCTCCGACAGTATCACGCTCTCACTTTCCTGCACGCTGTATTAAAAACTGGTTCACCTAGGTACATATTTGATCGTTTTAACTTTCTTTCCCAGATCAATTCTCATTCCACTCGATATGGATCTTCTAAGCTGTCTATTCCCCATCATAACTCAATGTTTCTCAATAAATCATTTACGGTTTCAGTCTGTCGTTCATGGAATTCCTTTCCTGACAGCTTGAGAAATATGGATGATAGCGCTGGTTTTAGGGCTGACTTGAAGGACCTACTTGAGCGGACCTCGCGGGAGTGATGGGAGTTTGGGGCACTGTTTTCATGGCGGATTACTTGAGCGAATGAGTCTGTGAGAATGAAATTTATATTACTTTGTAAGTATGTTAGATTATTGTAACTATTAAATTGTATTAGTTGCATGTTTATGATTTTTCAGTTTTTTTTATTGACTTTGATTAGTAGTTTACGCTTTGTAAATTAAGTTTTGTTTGAATTTTAGTTTTAGTTTGAAATTATATTTTATGTTGTTTGTGTAGTTTTACAAAATGTTGAGTGGAAGAGAGGACTTCATAGTCCTAACTCCACCTTTAAATAAAGACATTCATTCATTCCTTTAAAAACGGAAACTCACAATATAAATCTGCATTTTGATTATTATAAAATAGTTCCTTCAGTGTTTGTTTCGGTGTATTCAGATGCTCCGATTCATCCGTAAGTTCCTTTGGTTGATTGCTCCCCGGATCTGATGGCAATCTTTCCTGTCTTATTTTGGCAGGCGGGGAATTTTGACTAAAAGAACTTTCCATGTTTTGAACTTTCAAGGATGTATCTTTCCTGTGTGGAGACAAGTCTCCGAGATTACAACTACAAATACAAATGAAAGAAGACGAAGATCGGAACGGCTAAAAAAAATATGGGCTAAAAAGAAAGAAGAGACAGCCAAACAAATGAAACAGCTAAGGACGACTACAAGTTTTGAACTAAAGTGATCCAATAGGGTCGTAAAAGCAATAAATAAATAAATAAATAAAATAGTTCCTACTAAACTGCTACAAATAGAATGATAATCATTTGAAGAAGTTTTTTTTTTTAATATGGATTACTCTTAGGAGATTACAATATGTGCATCATTATCATATTTTTGGTGAACCTTTTAGTCATCTGTTTGCAACAATGGGAAACCCTCCGTTTGACAATTTACTATGTTGTCTAAAATATACGAGAAGTAGATGAACTAGTATGGTGACTAATTGTATAATACCTTAGAAAAAAGCATTTTTATTTTTAATCTCTTAGTCTATAATAACTGTTGACATTATTTTTACTATATTTCGCAAAGTATTACACATTTATTTGTGTTATATGTATGAACATTTACAATGAAAAAACAATAAGTAAACTAACACTCATTAATAAATTTTATAATGATGAGCTTATATACTATCAACTTCATTTCTAAACAAACTTTCAAGAAGGTGGTTTATGCATTGATAACACCCTACCGAAAGAGGCTTTTAAAGCTTTTAAAAGCTATTAGTTGCGTAATGTCGACTACGTTTTTCTCAAAGCAAAGTTTGTATGCCACTCAGGTTCCCTTGGTTTCCAATTAGAATTAATTAATTGTCAATTATACAGTAATTTTGTTAATTTTATAATTCGAGTCCAAATATTACTTAAATGCAAGGCAAATATTTTTCAATGTAATCTAACGCTAGTCGATGGAAAAAAAAATACTTTGTATATCTTATATTCAATTATATTACTTGTCCTAAAAATTGGTAGATTTTTTACCCTTAACTATTTATATGAAACCTATAATTATAATAAATTTGTAACAATGATATGATCAACTTACTGACTAGTATTTTATTTTTGTATATTTTTATTATTTTTGTTAGGTCATAAGTATTTAATTTATATTCATATAAAAATATATGACTATTTTGTGCTAAACATGTAAAAAATTATTAAGCTTATTCATACATGCATATGTGTCTTGCGTCAAAGAGAGATAGAGAGAAAGAGAGAGAGAGAGAGAGAGAGAGAGAGAGAGAGAGAGAGAGAGAGAGAGAGAGAGAGAGAGAGAGAGAGAGAGAGAGAGAGAGAGAGAGAGAGAGAGAGAGAGAGAGAGAGAGAGAGAGAGAGAGAGAGGGCGAGGGAGTGAGAGAGGGGGAGAGAGGGAGAGGAAGAGAGTGGAGAGGGGGGAGAGAAAATTTGGAACACAACAAATATGTAAAACAAATTCATATGTACCCTGGGGACGGATAAACATGCTTTATTATTTTACAATTTTTATTTAATTTAGTAGTATTTTTAATAATGGCCATAGGTACTTTCGTAATGTAACAAAATAACTTTAAAACCAGTACTTTAAAATACTTCTAAATTAATCTTATAATGTTTTTTCTATTCAATTTTATAGCTTGCTGCCTGTTCATTATTGTTATAGTAAAAGTATTGTTAACCAAATAATTGTATTTTATTGTTTTACAAGTATACATAGTAATTTCATAGTTTGTTTTTATTTTATAAACTATTATTTTATTACTGTTCCCATTCATGTTACCCATTTGTTACCATGGAAAACATGGTATTTATTATCTACACTACTTGTGTTTACATTTTCAGGTATTTATTCAATTATTTTCTTGTTTATCGTATGTTATTTTGTGAGCATAATGTTTTTGCAAAAAGTTGGGCTCGGATTGTAAAACTGAGCTAAATTAAGTTATGACATATTTAAAAATTTGAAAAACTTACCTGTAGCATTAACCATGGACTGAAGGCGCTCCTTAAATCACTTCACAGTACTCGCTTCTCAAATATTGAGAATTACATATTCTCAGAGAAAAAGACATAACTACAAACTACCGGATATGAAAAGTTCACATCTATTTCGTGGGAATAGTAGGTGACTTCTTCCTCCAAGAAAGGGGTGAGGTGTTGAAGATATTGTTCTTCCTGTTCTTACTGATGTCAGGCCGGATGAGGCGGTCGATGACTTGACGGATGGTGGAGTGTTTCCGGTCGAAGGGGTTAGGATACATCTTGTAGGACAATATTTCCTCTATTTTATATTATGAAAGAAAGAATATTTAATCTTATGAGTTACAAAGTATCAGAAACTCGTTTAAACTAAAATTCTATGTGTATACTTTATGAAGGTAAAAACTGACTGTTAAAGTGGATGAATACGAATTTAAACCGAGGAACATCGGCCTCTAAAGACACACTGACAGTTGTACTGGCTAGCAATGACCTCTAAAACGTAACTACTATACCAAGACAAACCAGCTGTTGTTTATATACTTGAGGAGTTGGCGAGAGATCGTGGAGGGGGTCTGACGTACTCACAGCACTCCAACACAAGCACACTCTGTCTCGGTAAACAACAAACCTGTTACTTGACGTCATTGTTGGCATTAATTGACATTATTGGCAACAATGTTAATCTTACAATCTTACTACTTAGTCGATCACTTGTTCTACTTGTCGCTATGTGCCAACTAAATAAAGTTTAACAGGTAACTGAGCTTTACCACTAAGGTAGATTAGCTTGTTTGTCAGGAATTTAAATTAGGGAAAGTTTAAAAAGTAAGATATCTCCTATAGACCGATCTCCCTTTTCCCCTTCCTCTAGCCGTTCCTTGTAAGCTTTATCTGTATGGATAATTTAAGAAGTTTGTCTCCTATTAAGACAAAATAAAAAAAGAATAAAAGAGAAAAAATGAAATTATTCTAGAGGAAAATAAACGTTCAAAATATTATAAAGTATTTGAAATGCCATTTCACGCTTTATATTGGGAAATTAAGTCCATTCGAAAATAACAATTAAGGGGAGAGTAGCGCTTAGGAAGCTCCTATGTTATTTAAATGGGCGTTTAATGCTTAACTTAGGTACACTTATCTCACAAACTATTATTCCAATTGACTTCAAATTTTGCAATAATATGCCTATTATATTTGGAAACACCACTGTCTTCTTTTTTTTTTTTTTTTGAAAAACAGTTTTTAAGTTAAGAAAAAAAATTTATAATAAATAATAATTAATTAATTTATTTTTTTTTTTTTGAATTTTTATAATTCAGATTTGGGTAACAATACATTTAAAATCCTATTGTACTGTGTTGGTACAGTAGTGATAAGAGTTGTGGACAAATTTCAAAGCTCTATCTCTTATAGTTTAGAAGATAATGGTACCGAAGCGAGAAAAAACAAGGTTTTCAGGAGGCCGGAATAAAGAAAAATTTTAGTATTAACAGTTGAAATCTACCTTTAAAATCCTCCTGGTAAGTAGTCTTCATCTTTTTTGTCTTCTTCTCTTTTCTTTAAAAGCCTCATTTTCACTCTCTTCTTTTTAGTTCCATCTTCAGCCTCCTTGTCTGCCTTGAGAATTCTCTCCCGGTCGATTAACTTAAGGCCTTCAATGGTAAATTTACCTGGTTTTACTCCAGCTCTTTGTAATACATTGGCTTTAAGAAATGAACCCTCATTAAAAGATATTACAGCATCAGTAACTCCTAGTGTCAAAGTTTGAAGTCCTACAAAACCATTATTGTGTATTCTCTGTCAAATACAATACAGCTATTAAAACTCTCGTTTGGGTTTTGAGTTTTCCCATGCAGGCAGCGTTTGAGTAGATCTTCTTTTGTAAGGTCTTGATACACAGGCTTTATAGCTGTAATGATAGCCTCAGGTATGGAGTTCTTGTGATGATATTGCGCATTTTCTGCTACAGCCTTATTGAATTTACACCAAGAACCTGGTTCTGCAGGGCATAAAGAATGCTGAGGCTTTTCGTCTGTTGACAGCTTGTGAAAGTATGTAGCAAAATTTGATGACATTGCATACTTTACTAATTTTTTCTCCTATTTACAGGTATAATTCGTATATTTATGTATATATTTTCTTAAACTAGAAGAGTCGGAGATTATTTTACAACAATAAAAAAAATTCAATTTTTTTAAGGTCTAAGTGCTACTCTCCCCTTAATAAACAGTTATGTTGTCATTTGTCTCAAATATTTAATTTTCTGCATTTTTCTTGTTATAGTGATTTTGCAGTGTAGGTTATTTTAAAGATTTTTTTCAATATTCTGTCGACTTATTTTCATAGTATCGTAAGACTTACAAGGGAATCCAAGCGATTTTGAGGTGAGGATTATTATTTTTGAGTATTCTATTGTTTGCAGTTTTTTTCTTGGACTGTAACACCTAGAAGTAGTATCAAGTATTTTCGAATGTATACGAATCATGGACCTTATTTTCGCAGTTTGTATTATTCATCGTTGAAGCTGGTTAAAATACAAAAAAAACTAGGCAAATGACAATTAATTTTTTGACTTTTGTAATTTTCGTCTGAATAATATATGTTTTATATAAAAATTGGAAAAATTAAATGTTATTAGTAGTTGCATGTTTGATTTTTTAATAGGTTTTTTAATAGCCTTACAAGCAGTGACCTTAAGACATAATTGCTTTAAAAATCATCCTTTATTTGTCTCACTGTTACACTTTGTAACATTAGGCAATATTTATTATTTCAGACAAATTTTCGTGCTTTTACGTTACTAGTTTGTTTTAAAAGAAATGTTATGGTACTTTAAACAGTAAATTAATCGGTAACAACCACAAACTAGAGTTTCTGCAGTTGCAACGCTTCCAGATATTTGTCAGCGATGGATAATTAGATGTTATTAACGTTGCCTAATATCAAAGGCCGTTGTTCTGTTTGCTGTACACCTTCGAGCACTGTTATAGAAAACAACGATAAATACATTCTAAATAAGAATTTACAGTGGAATTTCAGAAAGTTGAGTGAATGCATAAAAATGTAATTAAGGAATTCCACGAAATTCTAACAATTTATTTTGGCACACCTAATACGATAGTAAAAACTTGTATATATTGTTTTAATGCAAAATAATACATAGGTTTTCCCTAATAACGACATCACTCTCAAACAGTAGGCTATATAAAAAAACTGTTATCTTCGGATATTCCCCATTAATCACAAACCAAATCGTCCACTCATTATAAATACAAGCAACTGTAAAGTTATTTAATACAGTACAGTAATGTTTTTAATTTGGGTAAACCGATGCTTTTTGGTATCCAATCAGGGGACCCCCAACTCAAAATGATTTTTTTCTCCAATAATTCAATTGAAAATGATTACTTATAAAAGGTTCTTTACATCCAAAAACGCATTTTTAACTATTAGTTATAACAATTATTGAGTTAAATTTGGTCAAATTCCGTTAAATGCTCCCCAAACATTTTCATTATTTATATCCTAAAACTTCGTAATAATTGAATAAAAGCATTTATATTTCTGTAAAGTTTTGCACAAATGTAAGAATAGTATTTGGAACATCCAATGCAGACGTACCAAAGTCACGATGCAACTAGAGCGCTTTGAGTTGGCAATCGTACTGTACAACGTGGCGTAGCGCATTGTTGTCTTTGTAATCAGATAACTTAGAGGTCAACCAAACAATTAAAACTAAATTGTTTAGTTGTTGGAGGGGAAGGGGGTGAGCATATCACGAAATATAAACCATATTTTCCTATCATTTTCTTTACTATTATAGTATGATACATGTAATTTCATTAATTATTTTAAGTCGACAAATAATCTTAATATGGGCGAATATGAGGGGTGAATGATTTTGATGAAAGTAGATGAACGGGTGCAGATTTTAATGATAAGGTCAACGGACCCTTAGAAAGAGCAATTTATTTATTAATAGCCCATTAGCCAGTCTAACTAAGGAACCTAAATCTTTATGTGGAATCCGAGCCAACTAGTATTGGTCTGATTTTTAGCAAATTGACATGTCTGATATCTTTAGGATAGTCATCTTATATACATAGCATATTTATATATATTATGACCTTGTTTACCACCCAACATGGAACTTCAGAATTGTGTTTTAGTCTCTATGACGATCGAAACCATTGAGCGAACGGCTTGTCAATTATAAAAGGACAAAGCACAAAACCTATCTTCTAAAATTTCCACAATACTTTGTCCCCAAGTAGTGGGGGCTACAGCACTGCGTAACCAGTGCTGAAAAAAATTTAAGCATATTATTATCGATTTTATTCATTTAGTTTTTTTAGCCACCAGAACTGTTATATTATAGAAATAATACTGGTTTAGTTTACCTTTTTCTATAATAATAATAATTTATTTTTCAAAATATGCATTATATTTTATATATTACAATTTAAAAACCATTACTTATTAACATACATATAAGACAAAGTTTAACTAATTTATTTTTAAAGCTTATTAATAATAACTTATGTTATATAAATACTGCAATGTTCTTCTTCACTCTTGACACTCTAATCCAATTATCAATTCATAATAGGACTAATTGGAAATACGAGAGAAGAAATCGACCGTCTCATAATCTCATTTTTTTTTTAAATAAAAAATATGCACCTCAAAGGCTAGGCCTGTCTGGAGGTTGCAATCTTATTTATTTACTTTTATCATTTAGAGCTCGTAATATTTTTATGAATTTGATTCATGAATAATCCGACAGTTTTATTAGATTATTCATGAATAATCTAACTCTTAATATTTTTATGAATTTGATTCATGAATAATCTAACAGTTCCTCAATTACATTACTGATTTGTACATTTCAAAGCATATAAAGCTTCATCATCAGGCTTCCTAAAACGTCACTGTTTAAAACATTAAACACTAAAATTATAAAACATTAAAACATATTAAAACACGAGTACAACACATTTGCCGGCCGACGATAGACACCAACTGATCGTGTTTTAATATGTTTAAATGTTTTATAACTTTAGTGTTTAATGTTTTTAACATGACGTTTTTGGAAGCCTGATGACGAAGCTTTATATGCTTCGAAATGTACATAGGAAAAATGCAATTGTAGAACAGTTAAGACAGAAAAAGGTAATGTAAAAACCAGTATTATTTATATAGATTTTAGTTGCTGGTTTTCAGTATAAAATATAAAACCACTCCTGACTTTGAAATGTCATGAATGTTAAATCCTTCATTATTTGCTGGCGATTCATTCAAGTTCATAATATTAAAGTTAAGAAACTTTGATTTTGAGTATAAAATATTTAGAAAGTACATATTTAAGATATGAGTTTACAACTTTCATTCAGTTGAGTATAAAATGACAAATATTTTATTATGTTCAATAAATAATTTAACTAAACAAATATATCAATATAAAATAAGACTATACCAACATTTAAAAACACACGTTCAGAGTAACGAGATCGGATACTGGACGTAATTTAATATAATAGGAATTCCAAGAATTGTGGCCGGAGGTCTTGTATATGCCAGTAAAGTATATTTCATGTAATCCAACTACTATCCAATAAAGTATATTTTGTTAGTAAAAATGTTGTTGTACACTATTAATGGCTGTTTTAGTTTTTGGTTTTATTCGTGGTCAGTTCGAATTTATGCAAATAAATTTCATCTACAAGGATTGATTAGTAAAATTATATATTAAAATGTGACCTTAACCTTCTACTTTGCATTCGAAAAATTGATAACGGTTCTTGATTAAAGCTTTGAGGTCGGTCAAATTTTAGCAAGTTTGAACAATAACTGATGTAAATTTACAATTGCTTCATTCTGAAACCTGCATTTTAAGGTAACTTTGATATGCACATTGTGTGTTAGACTTACACTTATAAAGAATGTTGATAGAATCGAACATTTCAAACTTAGTTAAAACTACCGAAAACTAGTAAATCAAGTGACTAGCATTCATACGCAACTTCTCAAAAAAAGTCTGAGTGTCCATGTTGTAGTCAGGTTTTGGTTGTTGTTTAGAGAGGAGAACTGAGTACCACACTGTTCAATTACTTTATGATCATACCAACGCTACGTGGTTCCGATTCCACGTAAATCTGTCTATCCCTTGGTTGCAGTGTTGTTAATAAATTACTCTTTGTAAGGAAAAGTAAGCAATTTGAAGTAACAATGACTACATTTAGTAGTGAACTTGACGTTGAGTTGATATAAGTTCATTTAATCTATTCAAATCATTGAAATTTCGACAAATTTAAAACTTGTTCATCTACACTCACTAGCTCCTCATATTCGCACACATCTCTACGATCACTGTCTTAATAAATAATAATTATTTGTAATATAATATATGAAAATGAAAAACTATTCAATATTTGGTTGGTCGATACATCAATATAAATACACCATGGATCACTTAACAAAGATACAATCTAAGATTAATGATACCATAGTGTCATTATGCTCGTATTGATCATTTAATTTCTCCCTCTGTTGCCCTCTTTGCCCATAAGTATCCGAGAGAGAGAGAGATAGATAGAGAGAGAGAGAGAGAGAGAGAGAGAGAGAGAGAGAGAGAGAGGGAGAGGGAGAGAGAGGGAGGGGGAGAGAGAGATGGAGAGAGAGAGGGAGAGAGAGAGAGAGAGAGAGAGAGAGAGAGAGAGAGAGAGAGAGAGAGAGAGAGAGAGAGAGAGAGAGAGAGAGAGAGAGAGAGAGAGAGAGAGAGAGAGAGAGAGAGAGAGAGAGAGAGAGAGAGAGAGAGAGAGAGAGAGAGAGAGAGAGAGAGAGAGAGAGAGAGAGAGAGAGAGAGAGAGAGAGAGAGAGAGAGAGAGAGAGAGAGAGAGAGAGAGAGAGAGAGAGAGAGAGAGAGAGAGAGAGAGAGAGAGAGAGAGAGAGAGAGAGAGAGAGAGAGAGAGAGAGAGAGAGAGAGAGAGAGAGAGAGAGAGAGAGAGAGAGAGAGAGAGAGAGAGAGAGAGAGAGAGAGAGAGAGAGAGAGAGAGAGAGAGAGAGAGAGAGAGAGAGAGAGAGAGAGAGAGAGAGAGAGAGAGAGAGAGAGAGAGAGAGAGAGAGAGAGAGAGAGAGAGAGAGAGAGAGAGAGAGAGAGAGAGAGAGAGAGAGAGAGAGAGAGAGAGAGAGAGAGAGAGAGAGAGAGAGAGAGAGAGAGAGAGAGAGAGAGAGAGAGAGAGAGAGAGAGAGAGAGAGAGAGAGAGAGAGAGAGAGAGAGAGAGAGAGAGAGAGAGAGAGAGAGAGAGAGAGAGAGAGAGAGAGAGAGAGAGAGAGAGAGAGAGAGAGAATAGTGAAAGTGAGAGAGAACTAACTTTCCCCCAATATTATTATTCCATTTAAAAACTTTCATGACAAATAGGAAGATGGACTGACAGTGCAGTAACAAGACTCGCACTCTAAGTAATTAGTAACACTGGCCATTGGTTGGTTTCATTAACAGCAACGAATTAAGTTTAGAACGATAAAATAAATTAGTATTTAGTATTAAAATAATAAGTAATATCCACAATAACACATTAATAACGTTAACACAATAACATTAACAACACTTACTAATTTATTTACTATTTTCTTGAACGCCCCTCCACTGCTGAAACCCCTATATGTACTTAATATATCACACAGGTCGCTTACTGTCGGCTTAGTTATAATAATATTGATCGAAGTGAGAAATACTGGTAACATTGACCTAAAGAGAAAATACGTCGTAGGTTCGTTCACCTGAGACCGTCACGTAATATAAGAACCTGCACTGAGGGCCTGAAGGTCCTACAGACCACAATCTCTCCCCTCCCCTCGTGCGTCACTGGATCAAGTTCAAAGCAATCAGCACAACCACTGTGAAGCACCGCTGGGTTTTCCTGACCTTGAACTCTGTAATGGTGACTGGAGGAATTCGCCAGCCCGGATCTCTCTAACTATAGAAATCTGGGAAGGGGTTTGGCAGTTGTCTTTCCAAAAATACATTATATAGCCAGAAATAAATAAGTGTTAATTAATATAAATATGTAAATCTATTAGGTAACAAACGTAATTTACATCATCAACCCTAATATTTTTGTCGTTTCTTTTAGGAGAAAAGTGGCTAGATAATTACTGTTTGGCTTTGTATTGACATTGCGTAATTTTCGGCATATAATACTTATATAATTTAAATTTTAAATTATTTATCTATTTTTAGTCATATAAAAATAAAATTGTTCGAATATTGGTAAATATAGATTTACTGTACAAACATTGACGTCTGTATTGCATTTTATAATTTTTACAGACATTTATATTATAAATTCAAACGTCTCGCTTTTAAAATTTAAATTAGTCTTACATCCACTAATATTTTCATATAATCCAGTTTATTTTTGATGACAAATCTTTGGACGTTTCGTTATTAGTGGATTTGTGATTTTTTTTAAATAAGACTATATTTCAGAACCTATATAATTATTTAGTTATTATTCTCAGATCTGAATAAATGCTCTAATTAACTCCATGATACTTAAATTATATTCCTTGTAAAAAAATATTTAATAAAATGTTACTTTTAATGAACACATGTTAGATGGGACTACTTTTTAAATTATGTAATTGAATACATTTTCGAATAAAAAGTAGTTGAATACTTAATTTATGAGTATGGTGATCTATAAATCCGTGTTTGTACACCACCAACTTGAAATGATTATATATTTACACTCCACCCCCCTTTGAGTCATATTCCAATCAAGTAACTAAACTGGTAGAATATTGAAATGAGGAGTTAGTAGTTTGTGTGCAAGAACCTGCTATTCCATTGCTCATATAGGCCTACTTTCATAGCTAACTAACTAAAGGATTTTTAGTAGACAAGTTCAGTGTTAAATAAGTAGTTATTTATAATGTTAGTAATTACTTTCTGTTATTTTCGATAGGTATGGAAATGACTGACAGTGATAACTTTATCTTCGTTCATTTACTTATTTTCATCACGCAAAACGTAACATAGTAGGGCAGAACAGAATAGAATAGACTATAGATTAGAACATAATTGACTTATACAGGGTTGGGAAAAAATCTGGAATATATTTATTAATTTCAAAACCGTTCAAAGAAATGTAATGAAACGTTGCAGTTATGTACATGTCCCTATACCAAACATTTAGTCATATTTTACTTATTTTTCGCATAGCCAAGTAATGGCCCATGAAGGAAGTCTTAAACATTTTAAATTTAAGCCTACCTTGAGTTATACCTCATTTTAAAGCTCTTGTTTTGTAAAACACAAGAGTGCAAACTTGAGGTCAAATGGATAACCCAGTCAGAAAATACAGCCACTCAAAGAATGTAATGTCAGGGTTGGGCAGTCTGGCATGCATTTATTAATTTTAAAACTATTAAAAGAAATGTAACGAAACTTTCTAGTTATATACATGTCCCTAAACCGAACATATGGCCATATTTTACTTGTTTTTGTATATCCATTCGTAAAATACAACGATTTAAAGAAATTAATGTCATATTACTAATTTTTCTCAATTATACGGCTATTTATTTAACAGTTTCAGGTCCCTGTTGCTGATTACGTTGTTGATTGTTAACAATCGTAACAAACGACTGCGTTATAAAAATAGTTATGCTATTTAACTATGATAAAAATAAGAAAAATGTATTAAAACACTTTTGACAGTAGGTTTACCAAAAATAGATTAAGAATATTATTATAATAACTTGTTGCTTATTTTTTGTGAAACCTAATTTCTCATAGTTAGATAAGTTATAGCTATAAGCAGCAATAGATAATAAATATCTTACATTTGTCTTAAGGAGTGTTAGTTATATGACATTAAATTCTTTGAGAGGCTATATTTTCTGACTGGGTCATCCTTTTGACCTAGGGTTTGCACTCTTGTGTCTTACAAACAAAGACCTTTAAAATGAGATGTAACTCGAGGTAGGCTTACATTTAACAATTTTAAGACTTCCTTCATGGGCCATCCCATGGATATGCAAAAAACAATCCGTATGTCCATATGTTTAGTTTAGGGACATTTAAATAACTAAACCAAACCACGCTCGATGTTGTTTGACACCATTATCTTACGATAAGGTCGGAAAAATTCGGACAAAGCTAAGCTTGATAAATTATAATATCAGAAGAAGGAAAATAAATTGCAATTTTCTATTTCTGTAAACCACATTTACCACTCCCTGGAGGCTTTCTTGATTACATTGTGAATTCACTTACTGTCTTGTATTTATTTTTTATATTTTACTTATTATAACATTCGTGAGAAGTTTGAATTCCTAAAAACACATATTACAGAGTAAAGAAATTTCACTAAGAAGTATATTTGAAAATTGTCCTTAAATATAGAACGGAATGTTCTTTGTATGGTCCTTAATAAAAGGTCTTCAATGAATTACGTAAGTCCTTTGACCTGGCCGGATTTCAATAGGTAAACAGAGATAAAATATAAAAAGTAATTCAAAAGAAGATTATAGTTAATTTTTATGATCTACACTAACAATATTAGTTGTTAAAACATAGTCACTCCCTGATAAAAACTGGCCCAACAGGAGAAAGTTTCAGCTTCCTCACCTAACAAATGGCGTGTGACGAGCCATTAGATGAATGGGCACGTGGTCCTAATGGTGTTCCAGGAGCCTCCATTACATTGTTACTACTCACCCTGAAGACATTATTGGTTAAACAATAATGACCTTGAGTTTTAATATAAAATATCAAACTATGATCATTTTGAGCTAATCTTTCATAAATTCTTTGCTAAAAGACTGTTAAATATGGTGTATTTATTAATTACACTATTAATGATGAGTTTGACATTTATTTTTTAGAATAAATACACATTGTGATCTTTAAACTCAAAACACCAATAGCAGTATTCTGAATAGTGTTAAAAAATGTATATGCTTAAAAGTACTAAAGAAATGTAGCTGAGAAATTAAGACAACATGTAGCTACAATTTGATAACAACACGTGTGAGTGTTACACATTTGCTTGTCAATAAATGGTTGTTAACAGGCTTTTGATCATATCTGCAACTCCCTTTTTAGTAACGAGGATGTCTTGTGAAAATAGTTGCTGGGAAACATGTATGAATTTTCAATTTTAAAACGGCTTTGCATGAAAAAGTTTACTATGCAAAAAATATTATTTGAATAGTAAAATATTTCCTAAAAAAATAGTGTTTGACATTTTAAAAACATTTTAAAGTCAACGAAAATATGTTGTTATGTTTGCTCTGCATATAAAGGACTGTTTACCAGGGCTTTGTGGAGATAAGTTAAGTTGTTGGTGTCAGAAAAAAACAAAAACAAGTCAGTTTCCTATTTCCACTGTTAATGTCTCAGAGGCAGTTGTGAATATATTACAACTATTGCACATCTTTGTGCATCTGAAGTTTAACATAATTACCTACTATGTTATCCTTGAGGATTAGTGGGGGGGAAAGGGAGGGATTAACATGGATCTGACCTTGTCTTCTGCACGGTGAACTTAAGAAATAACTTGTAAGATACACTTAATAACTGACACACATTCAACGTACAATTTTTATGAGACTTCTGTTTCTTTATTCTCGTGGTGGTGTGTAGTAAATTTGACGGAGGGATCCATCCTATTATACTTCATAATATTTCGTAAGAGACCTATTTAATATAAATATGCACCAATATACAATCACATTGATGGTAATACATTTTGCAATTACCTTCAAAGCTTTCTAACTGAACTATCTATTCATTTCGTATTAACAAGGAAAACTAAGGGTTCTTAAATAAGAGCGGTGAAATCAAACGAACAGACTAAAGGGGTTTACTCATTACAAATTCAGATGTTGACATTCGACAAATAAGAGGAAACTCCGGTTAAACCATCTGCCATCTTATGATGATGTTTAAATTCCTTTAAGTTCTGAGTAATGCCTTTGAGATTTGCATAGAGATAATGTAGGACTTAGTTAGAGTGGACTTTACATTTACTTGATTGGAATAATCCAAATACAATGGTTTTGCTCTATTTAGTAAAGATTTATTTAATTGTTTCGTTGTCACCTAATATTAATTTTATCTGGGGCTAATACTGTAAATATGTTACCGATATTAATAGTAAATGAATACATTAGTCCCTCTATAATCCGGCCCTGCGCCAGTCCGATCCCCTCCCCAGTAATCCGGCCAGTTCTCATATCAGGAATGTTTCAGGATTGAAAAGTGCTGATAAACAGAACAATGATACAACAACTTCTAACTAAAAGATAAACTAAATAATTTTGTCAGACCGTAAGACAAACAAAATAACTTTGTCAGATCGTAAGATAAACAAAATAACTTCATCAGAAAATATCTGCCCACAGTCAGCTTATTTCCTTATAAGTACTATCAGCACTTGAAAGAACAGATAACATTAGAATTCCAAAGGCAGTAAAGAGGAAGATTGTCCTTGCAGCCTTAGTCCCACTCTTGTTTATACTAACCCTTCTTATCACTTCCTTCCCGATAAAAACACCTAAAGGCAACATTCCATTCTGTTTACAATTCATATCACATTATGAATATAATTATGCTTCTAGTTGTATAATGTATCATAATCAAAAGGTTTTTATAACAAAGAAACTCTAATATATATGAGTTTCTTTGTTTAGACATGTTATTAATAATAAAAATATTGCATTAATAAAGTGATAGAAAATATTATTGAAAAATACATTTTTAAGGTAATATTCTATCAGCACAAGACAACTCTAAATCATTTTTACTAAACTTTTTTTATCAATAGTTACATTTTATTTTAACTTTTTTTTCTTTTTTGTAAAGTTTTAAAGTATTGATGTTTTCAATTGTTGTTAGCTTTTTAACTTGTTTTTTATGCATATGCAACAGTGTTATATAACACCGTTTCAACTGCTGTACCATACTTTTCTTGCTTATTTTTTGTACATTGTACATCTTTATTGTAAAAATTGACTTTTTTAGTTACAATATACATTCTTTTATGTAATTTAAGCACGTTTTGCAATTGAAATCCAGTAATTCGGCGTTTTCGCCAACCCAACACATACCTGGTCTGAATTATGTCAGATTAATGAGGGACTACTGTAATTATAAAAGGGGAAATTTAATATGCACTGCTAGGTTTCTTTATTTGTTTGTTTGTAGTTTTGGCGCATGTCACAGTTTGTCTATTTGTGTAGGAGGTATTTACCAACCCACCAATCTACGGTAGTATTGCTCTCGATACTGCCCCAGTTACAATCATAAGTTCTGAGACAATTTAAACGATTTATTTAGAGCATCGTTTATATAGGTATTGAAAAAATTATCCATCATACATAAGGGTGGGGTTGAACCATGCCCCCCCCCACACACACACATTACTATTGACCAACCCACCCACCTATACATGTACGGTGTTATTGACCCACCCGCCAACCTACTCATTTACAGTTCTATAGGGCTACGGTTATGCAGAGCTAAAAATAACTTAATATAAAACCTCTAATATTTTTTTTTCAGGAGTCTGTTTAAGTTAATTAACTGTAAATAGGTTTAATTGTTTATACTTAAGCATCGAACTTTTTTAACAAAAATATGTGCTTGTGATACATTTGTATAAACTGTAAGTCTTGCTTTAATTTTTCGATGTATTCTGCATTTTTTATTTCGAAAGATGTTTTTATTAATTTTACTACATGAAGACATAGCATTGTTGAATAATAAAAATAGTTCCAAATTAATGATAGTAAAATAAGCAAGAGGTTGTATGCTATGTTTAATAGTTTGTATTTTCTTTGTGCATTATGGAAATAAATTAATTTTATTCTATTCTAACTACGGCATTATCCAGGTTGTATTTAATTCAACGTCTATGTACGAGAGATCGTTTATTAGATTTGGTAAACATATTGTTTATGTATAAGGCTTTTGTAGATCAGCAATTTGTATACAAACTATTTAATCTCAATGAATAAAATTAATAAATAAATTAATTAATTAAAAAAATAAAATAAAAAGAAAAAAGCTATGTACTCACTCATTACGAAATATCTTGAACCACTGAAATATATTTTGGTAAACTTTGGAAAGAAGTTAGCTTTTGTATTATATAGATCTACTGAGAGAGGATTCGTTTCCCTTTTTATATTATTGTTACGGTTTAGAGAGAACCACATAGAGAAGTTTAAGCAAGCGTAGAAAACCACTCTGTAGCGAAGCAAGGGATTTTTTTAAATTAGATATATAATAAAGACATTGACTTTTTAGAATGTTTTAGTTACTATGGTTATCAATACCATCTGGGTAAAAATATACTTTCAAATAAATTCCTCAAATATATTTCGAAACTCTCAGAAAATTGAATTAAAATAATTGCTTGTTAAATTAAAATTCAAGGGATATAACTTAATAATATGGTTTTATTTTTAACCTCTTTGTTCTGAAAATTGATAAAATGTTCATAAATTCAACGTTCTTTTACTTATATTAAGTAACCTTTGAGATGTGTTTGTAAGATAACTGAAAATGTAGTATGATATTTATGAACACTATTGTAAAATAGAATACGAGTTAAATTAATTACGAAATTCATTTTATAGAGTGTGATATTTTACTTAATTATTATTTTTAGTGAATTATATTGGGATTGTTCTTTATTTTGTGTATATTAAATAGCAAACACGATAATGGTAGATGAGATTTTGCCACGTAGTAATTTTGTTGTCATAAATATATGTTGACAATAAAACAACAGGTAATTAAGTTTGATGTACACATTACGTCAAAGACCTGCCCATTCAGTATTGATTATTGTTTACAACCAAAAGTGACTTGGTGTATTTACACACGTGTGGCCTTGAATGTTTATGAATTTAACTTCTCTAAAAATAGTATATTGCAGTTGAATATTATGCCGAGTGTTGCTTACAGCAAAGAATAATACTGACATTTATATTAATTTATAAAAAAGATACATAAGAATTACTAAACTGTTATTGCCGTAACAGTTGTCGTACGGATAATGCCGTAGTTAGAATAGAATAAAATAATTTATTTCCATAATGCACAAAGAAAATACAAACTATTAAACATAGCATACAACCTCTTGCTTATTTTACTATCATTAATTATATGAAGTAAAATAAAACTTAAAATCACTATTTTAAATTAAATACATGTTAGTTAAACTACGAAAATACAATCAAATCTACGTATGAAAAATTTAATTCACCAACCACTATATTAACTACGATAAAAAATAAAACAAATGTCCAAAGTAGGTACAAAACTAATAAATAATGAAATAAGTTTTACAACATGTACTAATATTAACAATACTGTATGTATTACATACAATTATTATACCATTAAAAAATAAAAATACTCTTGAAAAGTATATCCTCAACAGGTGTGAAACTCAAATACAAAATCCAACTGACGGTCCACTAGAACAATGACACTCGAGGTGTTATGATACGATCATTATTACGGACCGAATCGTTGGATTAAAAGCCATGTTTTTGGAATGTTTCGTGGAGCGAAGCGACCCCAAAAACTGTTCAATGACCCACCCATACACGTGCAGTGGTATTGACATACCCAGCCCAACCATACACGTGCAGTGGTAATGCCCCACCCGTCCACCCATACAAGTGCAATGGTATTGACACACCCAGCCCATCGATACACGAGCAGTGGTGTTGACTGGGTGTTTTGTTTTGAAACAAAACAAAACCATCCCTTAACCTCTTACCCAGAAATATAAAACATTAAAAACAATACAAAAAATTATATAAAAACATAAAATAGCCACAGTCACCGTATTTAGTATATTAGTATTTACAACTTAATGTTGAACATTAATAGAAACTAAATTTAAATGCTCAATTAATTCAAACTGCGAAATAAAAGCTGGAATAAAATTTAAAAATTAACAAACATACTACTTTCAATGAATTTCAAACATACTACGGATAAATTGGTTGGTACATAATGCATGTCAATTTGAAAATGTATAGGCATTTTTTACACAATGTTACTGTATTGTTATTCAAAATGATACGTTTCACGAAATTCGTTACTTTGGTGCAATTTAGTTAATAAGGGAAATACCCTTTTTTTTTAAAAAAAAGGAGACAATTATTTCGATCTTTACCTTACTATACTCATCCCCCACTGAATTATTATATATGGGGAAGGAGGGGTGTATTCAGACAGAGTAAGGGGGAGAATTAGTACAAGGTGAACATTATTTACAATTACTGGCCACATTTGAACCTGTGCTAATTCATTATATCTCAGGTTCAAAGTCCTGATGCCCTAGAACCTTCGGCCACTCGCCACTTATTGCTGGGTTATTATTATTTGAGTGGAGAGTTAATGACCACGTTAGATTTGTATTTGTACGTTAGTCCATGATATTTATATTCTTATTGAAAAGAGTTATGTTCATGCCCAAAAATTAAAACTGTTCTGTCTAATTATATAACTATAATAGTTGTACAGTACAAAAGAATTTGTTTAGAACTATTATTGAACCAACGTAATATTGGTTATATTCTGAGGAATCAGTTACGTGAGGCAATCACTTGCTTCTGCTTGTTGGAACCGGTTATTGGCGTAGTATAAACACCAGTAACGTCAAAACCAGTATAGACGTCAAACAGTTTACTAAAAAAAGTAATTTAAGCAGATAAGATAATTTATGAAGGTTACTTGTAAAATAGCCTGTTACTGTTATTTTACATCTATATAATTATTATATGACTATATATTCGTTTATGAAATTGTTAAAGATCCAAAAACATCATTTTGTAAGGAGAGACCGATCTCATTTTTACCTAACTCTACATACACCCCGTAGACTGTATATCTGAGCTTTATAAGGTAAACTTTACTTAAAAAGCTCCAGCCAAGGCTAAAATTTGAATCTGCGCTATATTTTTATTCCAGGCTTCTTAATATTTTCTGTTATTAAGTAGTTTATAAATACAAATGTCTGCATTTTTACCCTTCGAAAGGTAAACACGAAATTTTACCGATGGTAATTCCCCTTCCGTAACGGTCATTTCAACTCCTTACATCCATGATAAAAATAAACATTTAGTTTCGGTTGATTAAGAAAGGTTAACAAAACTTAAAAGGTTCAATAAATCATAGTTTCATAACTACGTGCAGTATAGAATGTGGCCGTCAACACGTTCTAAGAAAGGTGACATTCCATTAACGCTTGAGCCGACCCACCTACTTGATTGTAATTAATAATGACACTTCGGCCTTGATGTCAGTGGAAGGTTTTACGGAAAAATACATCATGTTATGTACACATGAATCAAACATTTTACCTTCCTCGAAACTATTGTATTCATTAGTTTTGTTTATGTTCCAGCTGTAACAGTGACCTTGACCGTTAGTTCCGACGTTATTGTTAAGATAACGGCGTCAATCAACATTGAGCGTGGCCGGTAAGGGTTCCAATCCTTTCAAGCAGCCCGCTTGTCCGGTAAATGATGGTGGTTCACAAGTCACTCTTGTACCACTGACTCTCAGTTTAAGTGTTAGAGAAGGGTTCTTAGCCCTAACTTCACCTGGTATAATAACACATCCTTTTGTTTGAACTATAAAGGCAAAGCAGAGTTTTTGTCATAGTTTTTTTTTTTGTAATCCACTACAAGATGGACCTGACCGAGGACAGTTGTTCTCTATCGATCAGTGACACTGCACTGGTGTAATATATTTATTCCCTAGACAGATTGTAACAGTTATTGATGACTTGCTTGGAAATGCGTCGAAATAATGAAAAACAGAATAGAGACAGAAAAGCTTATACTTACTTAACATATCGTAATTGTGTTATTTCTCCTAAACTGCACACCTACATTGCCAAAAAATAACTTCTTATCACAAGTTGCACCATCGTAAGCTATCTTATTTTTTTTGTGAATGGGCTATAAGGTGAACCAATGGTTCTATGTTTAAAACGAGACTCTCTTTTAAAATTATATTTTTTAATTTGATAGCATAATTAAAAGCTATAATTAGCAAGTAACTTTGTTTTTAGTATACATCGTATTTAGATTTTTGAGACAAAATATTATAAAATCCTTTCTTAATACTCATGTAAAGAATATTAGTGTCAAGTTTCTTGGTTCAAATCTTCAAATCCTTAGTTTTTGAGAAACCATAATTAGTAACTAGATTTATTAGTATTTACATTTTATAGGTACAAATAAATATTTTAAATACGGTATTTTACATGCTATTTGAGGGAAAATTTAAAAATGAATTAGCTTTAATGGGGTAAATTACGTTATTATTTTCATTGGTTTTTCATAAGAGTCTTAACAGCTATTTTTTTTACCAAGATCCTCATATTGCCATATTTTAAAGAATCAAAACTATCTCTACATAAAAAAATACTTAATTTATTTTGAATTTTAACCATAGTAAATCAAATATCCTAGTGTGTCTCTCTGATATACTGCTCGTGTAAATGTTACCATTATTATAATAACTGGATCTTTTCCGTTACTTCACTACCACTACTTTGTTATCACAATTACGGTAAGGTAAGGTTAGTTTAGGTGGCTACTAAAGTTGATCACAAACTGGTAAATCCAGTGATTGACTTACTGCCAAAGGCGCTCTCCGTGTGTAAGTTCTTGGAAAGTGATAAGATAAGGCCAGCGATATCGGATTCCTAGCTGATAAGGAATATCACAGTGTACGTAAAAATGATTGGGGAACATTGTTTAGAGCAATATAATATTTATCAAGTTGTAGTGAATTAACGGAATGAAAAAAAGTAGTGGTATTGAACTAACGGAAAAGATCCTAATAACTTAATTAAAGTCATTGCAGTTTCAAATTTGTCAGCATATAATAACATATTGTATTGGTTTATGTCTTGTTGTCCACATATATCTTTAGAATATCGAAAATAAAAAAACATTTCAAATTTAAACATAAATAAAACGTGAATCACAAAATTACGTTTATGTGTTAAATGTTTTCTATACTGAACAATCGTTTACATCTTAATTGCAATTATATATTGGCGCTAAGTGGAAATTTTCAAACACTAGGTTAAAAACTCTGATCTAGCTCTAGGATTACTTAAAACAATCTCTTATAAAAATAAATAACATTCAATAACCAACATTATTACAATGATTTACATTATATAATTAAATATGTAAATATGTACCCTTCGACGCTTTTTATATTTACTAGTGATACTTTTTATGCTATACTAGACGTAATAAATATTGCTCGTTTAACATATTTTTTATGTGGAGTAAAAATCAAAATAAATGCTGAGGATAAATCAATAAAAAAAAAATTATAATTCAGTACAATGTGTGAAATGTATGCCTCTTACTGTCATAATTGAAATAATTCGATTAAAATGCATCAATTTAAAAAGTCTTTAAGTTTCAATTACTCAACGAATTGAATGTTTACTTTTTTTAACTGAGGATATTTACGCAAGTTTAATGGTGAATGGAATCAGAAGTAATTTAAGAAAAAATCTTGTAACAGTAAAAATTTAAATATTTACTACAACACTTTTATTGTGGCAACTCTTATCCAAACCTGTTTATGAATATTCTACGGAATTCTAACTTTTACCTATATCAGATATGGGTATGACATTGGATTAACCTTTGTGTGAATTTAAGTTTTTATCGTCTGAAATATAAACTTCAGTAACTTTAAGGTTCAACATATTTCCATATCACATAAGGTGTCTGGTTTACTAACTAATACATACAATATCAACAACAGCATTATCCTCTATCTACACTATTGAATCGTAGAACTTGATTAAGTAAGTTATGATCAAAGCTAAACTTACTGTATAATCTGAATGATGATAGACTTTGTGTTGGTCCAATTAAAATTTAACGAGACCTAAAAACGGGAACATAAACTCATCTTTTAATAATGAGCTTAAAAATACATAAACTGTGTGATTTTTACTGTAGTTTTTACAATAGATTTTAAAATACTAGAATCTAAAGCATTACACATTATTTCCGCTAACCATAATGCTACAAGTTTAAACCATTTTAACAAACATAATATTCCTAAGACAATAAGAGAAACAGGATTTATATGATCTTTAGTTGTTTTTTTTGGAATACTATAAAATGTTTTCGTTCGTATATAAATGACGATTATCCTTTAAAAGTAATAAAAACATTATTTCAGATGACAATCAGAGCTTCTCTAAGGCTTATGAGCTTAATTAATGAAATTGCCTGTTAAGTCATTATTTACTGATCCAAATGAACATTTTTCTTTTGACATAGAAAATGATATAATCGTTTTTTTGCTGTAATTTGTATCATATCCAAGTCAAAAATTACTTTAAAATGTAAACAATAATACATAAATAAATCGATGTCTCTAACTCAGTCTGAAAGCCCTGATACCTATAAAAAAACTCGGCCACCGGGTCTCTATAGGTTAAAATAAATAATTAAATATCGTACTAAATGTTTTATATTTTATCAAGAAAGTAAATATTTTACCACAAATAGATCCAATAAATATCATAATAAAAAACTATTTTTAAAATAACATTGATCATACTTATGAGTAACCTTGGATTCTTGTGAAATGATTGACCTATTTCACTTCTTCCACGCACTGCGTTGTATGATTATTTATCTTCCTTAGTCCTGATCCTGGCAGTAGATAATGTAAATAGTACGTGGCTCAAACAACACATTTATAATCCCATTTACTAACACACATGTCAACACTCTTAAGTGGCTATGTTGATCGTTTGTATGCACACTTTAATAAAGAACTTCTTCATGGTTTTAGAACACATGAGTTATCTTTACACTTTGTTTCTTACCATAAAATCTTTTACTGCCTCTATTAAATGAACCTACAAATATTGTAATATTTTATGTAATCGTGATATAAAATAAATATTATGCTGATTGTAATGTTTAAATGTAATGCTGTTAAAAATATGTGTTGTTTATTTTATATCCATTATGAAATGTTGTTTTATTTATTTCATTCGTGCTTTGTTAAAATTAAACAGGAACAAATATAGTTCGTTAAAATAGTATGGTAATTCCTGAATATGAAATTATTTAGGATTATAAATATATAAAAAATAAGAATTATTTAGAGACAGTAACTTAATCTTAATATATCAAATTCACAACATTAATTGTTACACAGTTTCAACTGACGTACGTGGAAGATCATAGAAGTAACGTGACAGCTACCAAAGTCATATTTTGTATTTTACCACACAGGAGACACAATATCGTTGCGACTACAAGATGTACAGGGGGAGTTTTATGTCCTGACACACCTGAATATAGGCCTAACTAAAACGGGTTTAGATATTAATGTGTGACCTTGACCATATATATTATAACATGTTTTTTTTTTATTTGTTATGTCGTTAAATATTTTCCCATCCTTTTATAAAGGGGTGCAAATAGAAGAAACTAAAAATCTTTTAAAGCAAACCCCTGTCGTGTGACCTCTCATTTTAAAGGGAATAAAAAAAGAAATCCTATGGTGTAAACTAGGAGTCTACACGTTTTGTTTAACAGAGTAAAAGAAGAATATACAATAATAAAATTATTTACTTTATTGTCCTGTTTTTCGTTACATGAGTCAACAATAACCCATATTCTTGAAACTCTTACCTGTTTCAATGTAGCAAGTGCTCAAACTGTCTACATTCGGCCGTTTGACAGTGTAATAGCCGTGTGTAAAAATAGTTAACTTCAACCAAAGTTTGATCAAATCATAAACTTGTAAAAGTAAACTAGCACTAAAGTTGTTAACAACCTAAGCGATAAACTGATAAATTGCAAGTGAGAAGGACAAAAGAGTAAGGTAAAAGTATATTGTTGAAACTGGTAAGATAAGAACCTTGGTAATTCCAAACCATGTTGGCTCAAGGAACAAAAAACAGGACAAGAAATTAAATAATTTTATTATTGTAAAATCGTCTTTTACTCTGTTAAACTAAACGTAGAGACTTCTAGTTTGCATCGTTGGATTCATATTTTTATTCCCTTCAAAGTGATGTGTAACGCGATAGGGGTTCGTATTTGTACATTTTTAGTCACCCCCCTTTGCCTCCCTTTAGAAAAGGGGAGCAAAGTATTTAACAACTTGAAAAATAAAAAACATTTGTTATAATAGGCATAGTCAAGGTCTTGCATTGATATCTCAACCCGTTTCAATTATACCCAGGTATGTCAGGACATAAAATTCAACCTGTAAATGTTTAAAATGTCATTATAATAAGGTATTTTTTAATGCATTCATCATTCTACTGAAAACGTACAATAATTAAGAAATATATATAATGTCCAGTAAATGGTCAACAAATATATAATATCCTCACAAAATATTTACCCTCACTATTTCCTCTATATTAAGAGCGTATCAGAGATTACCTAGCTAAAACTTCAAATTAAAGTAAACACTTTAAAAACTAAACATAGCTTTAATGTTTGAATATTAGGTCCAAGGTAATCTACCTCGTTTTTGTCTCCTCATGTCACTTTTATAATACAGCCAATTGTGATGTTTCCTTTATTAAAACATATGATTCAACTAAAGATACTAATTATATATATTTTTTATCTGTAATGAAAAATTAAAGATTTTCATTTATTTTCAGTTTACATATGTTATAATAATCTATTTAAATGAAATAAATATTAAATTCTTTTAAATAACAAAATAAATTATATAAGCAATGCATATAAAAATTCACCACATGGACACGTTCCTGTACATGGTGCAGAGTTTTACTGAATTGTACTAATATAAAGAGATACAATATTTAAATATGATATGTAAACAAAAGATATTTATAGTAAAAACATAACTAACAAAAATAATTTATTTCTAAACAGAATGTCGTGTGCAAACACAAGTAGGCCTATGTACAAATAAATAACGTAAATGTAATTCATAAAATTAACACAAGAATGAGAAAAATACCCAACACAAAACTAATTAATTGATAATATAAACTTATTATTTTAAACTAATTAAAAATGTCTGTTTATAAAAATAATTTAACAAAGAGAAAAATTATAAGAAATATACATTTAGAAATTCGTTTAGTAGTTTTAACAATAATTTATTAAATTAAACTACTGGTAATTAGAACGTTATGAAAATGAAAACAGTTTAGTTCAAAGTTTATAAAAATACTTTATTTCAATAAAATGTATAAGGGATTGCATGGATTCTAATTTTAAAAATCTGGCCCAAATATTACTGTCCCTTGTCTCAAATAATTTACTATAAGCATACTACAAAAAAGTCTATCTTACCAATTTACAAAAGTAAAAATATATAGGCCTAACTATGTATTTCTTATTTCAATATGTAGCTTTGAATTGTGTAAAATTAATTACATAAATAACTTACTGCCTTACTTGCACAATTCATTTCAGTGTTATTGCAATGTATACATTTCGGGGATAACCCCATCTTCATAGCATCTAAAAATATAAAACTACACAAACTTAGTTAATGTAGTACACTGTATAACGTTGTGGTGTATAAATTAAAATAAAATAAATATTGAAACAATTCGGATTAGATTCTTAACCTTCAAACATTTTGTATAGACTACTTTAAAAATAAAAGTGACAGTTCGTATCATATGGTAGGTGGGTGCTCTCATAAGGGCTAAGTTAAGTTGTTACCATGTGTTCCGTTTTTTATCATAGTTTCATATATTGGATTTGCTGTGAAATTGATTTGTTTGTTAAGAACAAGATGTGGTTTGCTTTTAACGCTTTTGTATATCTCGTAGCCTTCTAAACAGCCTAATTTTCTTCCTTTTTGTTCCAAATGTAGAATTTCAATATTTTCAATTTTGCAGTAGTCATGGCAGGTGTTTAATATATGTTCCGTATAATTTGATTCTGTTTTTTCATTCTTGATACATTGAATGTGTTCCTGGTATCTTTTGAGAAAACTCCTACCTGTTTGGCCTAAATAGAATGCATCACATTCACCACATTTCATTTTATACACCCCTGATTTCTCAGTGTTCGGTACATTGTTTTTTTGAGGTGGATATTGACAGATATTTTAAGATGCTGTTATTTGTTTTAAAAGCTACTGTATAGCCTTGCTTAGCAAATGTGTGTGCCGCTAAGCGTTGCGTTTGTGGAGAATGTTCCATGAGGACATATTTATTTGTTTTTTTTTTAATATTTCGTTTGTTTTTCTTAATTTTGGTTAGTAATCTCTCAACTATGTTGTAATTGTATCCATTCTGCTGAGTTATGAATTTGATTGTATTAAGTTCTTCAAAATAATCTTCTAAGTGGTGTGTTGACTAGTCTATGGATCATGGATTTAAATGCAGCATATTTGTGTGATTTAGGATGATTTGAGTTTGCATGGATCGTAGTGTCTGTGTGTGTTGGTTTTCGGTAAATTTTGAAGGAATTTTTTTGATCTTTTTGGTAATCTTTAGGTCTAGATAATTGATAGAGTTATTAATTTCATTTTCACAGGTGAATTTAAGTTTAGGATGGAGTCTGTTCAAGAAATTGTTAAATATGTTTATTTCATTGAGATTACCTTCGTATAAACAAATTACATCATCAACAAACCTATACCAGTAAACAATCTTATGTTTGTGTTTGTTGAAATCTGACTTGATTTTTGTGAATTCTATGTTATCTAGAAATAGCTCAGCTAATATACATGATAATGGAGATCCCATAGCAAGACCTTCTTTCTGAAAGTAATACTTCCTTTCGAATTCAAAGTAATTTTGTTTAAGAACGATATTTAGAAGAGTTATAACTTCAACTATTGCTTCATCGTTTACTTTGTTGCTGTCTTTGAGATATATTTCTAATATTCTTGGTATTTCATTTGTTGGAACGTTTGTATAGAGGTTTGTGATGTCAAATGAGACCAGTTGAGTGTTTTTAGGTATTTGAATGTCTTTTATTTTTGTGACTAGATCATTGGTGTTTCTTACGTTACAGTTACCTTTAAATTCTATTGAATGTCTGATAGTTTTGTCTAGGAATTTTGCTAAGTTATATGACGGTGCATTAATAAAATCGACTAAAGGTCTTATAGGGCAAAGCTTATGTATTTCTTCAGGCAAGATTTAAAATTCTTGAGACAAGATTAGGCCTGACAAAATAATCAAACTTGAAATTTTAAAATATATGTTATTTTTAAATATATTTTTTTAGAATAGACTATATATTTTTAAAATATATGTTTGACTATTCAAATTTTACTAATTCGAAGTAAAAGCCATCCCATAATCAGATCGCTTTACACCCATCCTTTCGAATAAGCCAATCAAATTCGACAATCAGTCCCTGGTCAGACAATCCTGATTAAATCCCAGAGCAGATAAGCCGGTCCATTATTGATAGATCTCTGTCACTGTCTGTCCCCCTTTGTAGATAAACGTAAAATAAGTCAGCTATAATTTTCAAATTAATTGTATAGTGTCCACCATGTTATATTCTTAAAGAAAAATTGTGCTGGAGATTTTACTTGAACTAGTTTGCTTTTTGTGGTGATATTTGTATGTAAGAACACGTTTTAATGAGTGAAATTGTGCGTGAGTCGGCTTTATTCTGTCACTGTAGCGAGAATAATAATCATAATTATAAATTAATTTCTTTTTGATGGTTTACATTTTGATTTATTGTGACTACTTTTGTATAAAACTCATTTAATAATTCAAAAAACTGGTGATTAAACTATACCAAGCATTGTTAAATCGATTAAGAACTGGACTCAAATACACCTCAAAGTCAAATAATTTCCCTTATTTCTTACTGGAAAACCATTTCTTATCTGGAAATATCATCGATCGGAATTGTTAGCATTGTTTTACGCGTGGGCTGAAAATCCAGTCTAGCTTTTTTCGTTTCCGAGTTTGCAAGGGTTTACAAAAAAATTAATTTCTCGTTGACTTTTTCAGTTATTAAATGCCTTACACCAAACTAATCAAAATCAATCAACCTGTCATTCATCCACAATATATTATTTTACTAAATTTATTCTTGCTACAGTGACAGCAAGAATAAATTTAAGTTAAAGACGACTCACGGGCAGTTTCACTCATAAAAACGAGTTCTTAAATACATATATTACTATAAAAACCAAATTCGTTCAAGCAAAATCTCCAGCATATTTTCTTCTTTAGGAATATAACATGGTGAACACTATACAAATAGTTTGAAAACTATTACTTGCTTAGTTTAAGTTTGAGAGCAAATTAAAACTCAGAGTTTTGTCAATTCAGACCAGCGGCGCGCGGCCGTTCCGCCAGTACTAAAGTTATTTTATTCGGACTATAAGTGCTTAAAAAAAGATAATTGAAATAAAGTAAACTTTTTATTTACTATATTATAATTGATTCATCAACAATTAGTGTATTTTTTAAAATACTTATTTAGATTTTCAACTTACCATTGACATATGAATTAACACAGAAACCAATCTGTAATAATTGATTAGATAATCAATTAGAAGCGAATGTTTTTATCTCTCTTATTCACTTGCGTCAGAGAAGCAGTTTTCCTGTCACAACAATTCAGAAAGAAATGAATACATCTTGGTGATAAAAAAACCTATCTAGTCTGTAATGACAGGGTGTGGTAGGTAATTTGCCGAGCTGTCGGTAAAAGTTGCTAGAGGCGCTGACGTAGGTATTTGGACGTGTGACCTTTGTGGTTGTAGAGAGGAGGGCAACAGGTGTGTAGCACTGACTACAGAAAGAAACAATCATGTGCTGCTACCTAACGGTGATAAATCGAGTTAACTAATCATTCGGGCGAATAATTAGCATACTATTAGATAGAGTCACTTCAAATTGTGTCGGATAAATAAATATATGTAGAATGGCAGACCTAATGTAGTTTGCGCTAACAGTTCTTATCCTTGGGTGGGATCTCCTTATTATTTTTGGTAACAGTTCATATGGCCCAGTTTTTAGTTACTCCACGTCTATACAACTGTTAGCTACCACAAATAAGACGTTGGACCGAGGTTTCAGATGGCCAAGGTCCGACATGGTCCGTTTAAAATCACGAGCGCACGAAGACAAACTACCGAGGTTTCAGTTGGTCTAGGTGTCCAGTTCGCGGCCGACTTATCTACAAACCTTCCTGAAAACATATAAACAAACAATACACCTCTGGAAAGTGAAGTGTGATTACATTAAATTTAAACCACAATAAAAGTTTACTTGTAATAGAAACACAAAATAACAATATAATATCGTTTACTACATTGTGGTATTGAAGTTATTTCTCCTATGTGGCTTAAAATATGCTACAAATTATAGGTTTGATTTATAATGACTGTTTGAAAATAGGATATATATTGCATTTCATTTGTGTAGATCAATTATTTTGTTGAAAATGTCCTAAAAAGTATTGGGAAAAAGATTTAAACAAGTGAATAGTTCACTAAATAGAAACAAAAAGACAGCCCCCTGTTCTGGATTCTGTGGACTGCAACAATACTAACCTCTGGATACTAACAATATAATAATGCCAACTGCGTGTTACTATTTATCAATAATACAATATTATGAGGGCTAATTAATTATGAAATAATTGTTCTCAAGATTACTCATACTTCAATAGGCCCTATGTATTGCAATGTTTAAAACCAAATCTACAGAAACCAAAAGTACTCATGACTTACTATGTAGACCATTATTGTTTAAGATCGCCACTTATTTAGTTTAGTGTATCAGATAAGGTTAACGACCTGAGTCCACGTTATCAGTTGATATTTGAGGTCATTTATTTTTGGGTCAGCATTGAATGTGGTAATAGACTTGTCTACGTGACTTCTGATAATGGACTTTCGAATGGTTGGGTAAGCGTTACTCAGCTTTATTCTACATAGATTATGAGGAAAAAATAACATAGTGATAAAATAGATTACATTAGCACACTAGAGCATTATTGCCTATAAATGTCATGCAACTGTTATTGTTGGATCTAACAACCTCGTAGTCTGCGATATTTATGAGCCATAGAAATATAATTACTAAAATATATGAAAAATAATACTAAAACAGTTAAAAGAACTCATATTCTTTTAGGAATTGTTTCATGTTTCGTAGAGAATATGCATTGTATTAATCATATAGACTATTTTACTATTGAAAATGGTTTGGCTTTCATTTTATGGTAGTAGTAACTCTAAGAAAAAATAAATGGGAAGACTTTATCCGCAAATAACTTTAAAAAGTAAATTAAAAATATATATGTATGTGTATAAAAAAATACATAAACATATATATTTTTAATTTACTTTTTAAAATTACATTTTTTACTCTAATAAAAAAAATTCTTTTTAATTTTTTGTAATGTCAAATAATGCAATATTAAGCTGCAATATCAGTCATTTTACTGATCTGAACTAGTGGTGCAATGTTGTAGTAACCCTACTTGGGGACAAAACCTTGAGGGTATTGTAAGCGATATGATTTATACTCAGTCTTTCTAATACTGACACCAGCCACTCAATGGTTACTATCAATGTTGACATTAATAGAGATGTCTGCTGTCTCCATGTTAGGTGGTATTCAGGGTCCGGATGGTGTGTTGGGAAGAAAACTGAGTAATATCATGTCACCTGAAAGACTACGTGGTTCAGACTCCACATAAAACAGTGGGTCCCTTCGTTTTCCTGTCTGTTTCTAAGGAACAGCCAATCTTGAGTGTAGTCATTGTCACTAACTAAGTTCACTAACTAGCTAAGTCACTAAATCACACTCATTCGCTATTCACATTCTTCTATATCTCCATGGTCGGGGTTTATGAATAATGTTATAATTTACGAAGTCAGGTTTAGTATAGGTAACTTAATGCAAGGTTATTATTAGTAATAAAATATATAATACACTTGTTATAGATGCGGTTCTATTCCATAACTTGTGAGGATAATTATTTGCACATAGACTCATAAAAATGTTAATTTTTTATGTAAAATATTTCCAAAAACGTATATGTAAACAAGCGTCTATTAGGCTCTAAGCTCCGTTAAACCAAATAACAGGTCTAACTATAGGTCTGGACTACATAAATGTTATTTATAGTTTAAGATTTATAATCAGATACCTAGCTTGGTTAAAAAAATAATTGAATAAGGGAATAAAGGAGAACTTATTTATTTTTTTATGTAAAATAAAAACTTAATTTGAGAATTAATTTTATAGAGTCCAAGTTATAAGAGTCGAATCCCTAACTGAGCTAACGGTTGGTATTTCGCTCGTTAAATAAAGTTCAGACTCAGAAATGCAGGCCCAAATGAACTGGTGAATTTTCTTTGTTTTTTTATAAGTAATCGGTAAAATAATTTCATTATATTACAAACTAGAAATTAATGTTTTTTTAATATTTTTAAAACAAACGAAACGAGAAATAACCGCAAGAAGAAATCATTTATCATTTTAATGTTTAAGAATATCTTACTTTACAAGGCGAAGTTAGTGGTAAGCAGCCCTGTGTAACACTTAACCTGGGGACGAACGGGTTAACGCGACTTCCGAACCACGATAGTGTCACAGAGTAAAAACTTTTTTGATCACTATCGGGAATCGAATATAGGCTAGCTGAGTGACAGAAGTCATGGCATTAGCCGCTTAGCTACTCCCTTATTAATTACTAACTTTTACTTATTTTTAGGGCTTGAATTACATATAATTCTGACTTTACGGGATTCTCTGCTTTAGTCAAAGCTGTGTTGCATACATATGGCACTGTATGTGCATATTGGTAAGTTTTTACGTAAGTAAAACCGGATTTGAAAAGTGGTAACCGAAAGAATCATTTCAAACTAGTGGCGAGAGTTAAGACGAAAGCGATGAAAGTATGTGGTTTAGAGTGTTTTTATAAAACAGTTTTTGGTGGGGAATCAGACGTCAGAGGCCGAGAAAGTAGGTTTAAGTTTCTAGTTTAAGAAAATTGGTAGTTTTATTTTCCGCCATATAGCTTATGTGAAAGTGAAGGCTTAGTGTGGAATTAATTTATGCAATACATGTTTTTCTAACAAATTTTATGAAAAACATGTATTACCTATAATTATAAGTCAATACATTATTGAGTTAATTTTTATCCATACTATAAAACATGTATTAAGTTTGATTTGATATACGACACGCTTTTTATAAGCCCACTTAAAGATTAATATACTATACTATGCTTATTTAACTTTAGTAAGTGATTGATATTTATCAGAATTTACTCTATATGACGTATTGAGGAATCCGTTAATAATTAAGGACAAGTTCACTACAATGCCTCTCATCTCCCTTGATTACGTTCGACCTTTTTGTTTGGCTTCATTTCATACCACTTTTCGTGATCGAGTAACTTCCTTCCTTGGCCACCCCCTGGCGATGTGAAAACGAGTAAACCATGTCTAAATGTTTTGTATAATAATATGTACGTAACTAAAAAAAATTAATATTTTTTTATAAATGCAGTAGTTCTAATTAATAAATAAATGCCAGGATTTTGTCAAACCCCGTATATATATCAGTTTGATTATATAATCGGAATGTGCAGCAAGCTTTCAGTTTACACTGTATCGGATTTATATGCTATTTAGACCAGTTGATGTTTTGTAGTCTATAATTTACTACTGTACTCAGTTATTATTAATTTTTAAAGATTAGCCTATCATAATTTTATTCAATTTCTTTTTGTTTAACAGTTGTTAATGAAATAAATCAACCAATTATGATAACTATAAAAATGCCATGGTAATTTTGGAAGCCAGTGGGACGGATTCTTGAGGTTGAAGAGGGAAATCCTTTCTTAGTGAGCCTCTAGGGGTCAAAATAACTTATCTACAAAATGTCAAGTCAATTAGACGTACAGTTTTATATAAATAGAGATGAGTGGTAAACACATTTAATGATATAATGATGGTATGATATGTAATGACATAACCACAGACCATACGTAATATACTTACTTGATCTCTGATATAACTAGCAAACTTATATAATATCACTGCTTACTTTCCTTATGAAAAGGAAGATACTAGTTGCAGAGTGCATGGAATAACACATATTTCGAGGCGTACGTAATACTGCTTTCATAACGTGAAATGGAAACTATCAGTTAGACTGTCAATCCTTGTCAGTATCAAATAACCTTATCCTTTACGACATTTCGATATGAAATCCTCATATTATTTGGGTGCTCAAAGTATATAAGCCCCAAACAACCCAATGGTATTTTATGTGAAAATTTTAAAAATCTTACGTAAAAAATACCAAGCACGACGTTCCGATTTGGTAGAACCCAAATCTTTTTCAAGAGCTAAAAACTAAATTACATTTTATTTAAACAAACATGTTGTAAATAATATGTTCTTAAACTAATAAAATTATCTACATTTTATTTAAACATTTGTGTCAATTTCATCTAGATAATAATTGTAGATAAGTTTATTAGTTCAAGAACGAAATTTTACAACATGTTCATTTAGATGTAATTTATTTTCAGCACTTGAAAAAGATTTGGGTTTTACCAAATCAAAACGTCGTGGTTGGTATTTTTCAATTAATTATGGAAAATGTCCAACAATCTACCTCATATTATACTCCATTATTGATAAATTAAAAAAAAAGATTTTGGATTTGCAACATATTAATTTTATTTATTTTAGTATTATTATATTTTTAAAATTATTTGTTTAATAAATTAAACATTATTTAAATGTTTGGAAAACCCTTATCTTCAATCATGTGAAAATATAAGGTAAAATATAAGGGAAAATATAATATAATATAAGGTTAAAGTACGGATATTTTTTGAATAAAATATTTACATTAAAATGTATCACAAAAGTCAGATTATAAATATGTTTAGTTACCTACACATTCATTCTTACAATGGCCTCATTTATACGTACAAGTCTTTCATTCACATGAGGGCGAATGAGTTTTATGAGTATAGATAAACAAGTGTAATAATTGTTACTAACTAAGGTCGACTAACTTTTACCAGAAAGAGTAATTTATTAATAGCCCAATAGCTGGGGCAACTAAGTGGACTTCGAACCACGGATTTTATTTGTCTGATTTCCAGGTAACGGACAAGGCTGATACTCAGTTATCTCACTTACACAACATCCAGACAGTGACTACCACCAGCATGGACAACCCAGACTTCTCTAGTAGTGTCCACATCTATGGCAACCATTAAGCGGACGCTGTGACATTTTTAAGAGGACCTAACATAGAACCTATTACCTACAATCTCCACAATACCGTACCAAAAAAGCTATATTACTGCATTGTGTCACCAGTGCCAAAATCATGACATCCACACTAAACATCGCATCATATACAAAATAATAGTTTGATACAGAAAATTTTTGTTCCAATTTGGAATTATTATAGAATTATAGTTCCGATTAACTAATTAGTTTAAAGGCATACAAAATAATTTCTTCTCTGGTTGTATTGGAAATTTCGATGTGCTAGCGTGTATCTGTAATTCATTTTTGGATTAGTATATGATTATTTTATGAGCTAAAAAGGATGATTTATTAAGTACTAATACTAATTAAATATATCTGAATTTCTAAAAAAAAATAATGAGTTAATTTTTATTACATTATTTCACCTGTAATGTCGGTTCTTATTTTGTTATCTATTTTTCTTTTTTAATATCACTCCCCATATTCTACTCTATTATGGTTGGTTGATGTGTTTGTAGTAACGTCTGTAAATAGCATCCAAATCTTGTATATTATTCTTTCTTCTTAGTGTTTATTATCATAATATTGTTATTTTAATTGTTATTATTTTTATTTTTATTTTATTATTTGACTATACGGCTTTTTGATTTATATATTGTTAAACATCAAAAGCGGACTTTTATCTGATGGAACTCCCCACGCACAGAAACTGATCGAACAATTAGTCTGGGCACGTTAATATAAACCATATTACTTAAAAAAATACTACAATAATATTTATCGGATGTAATCAATAATAGATATTTAACAATTCAAGACAACTGTCTGTGTAGACCAATGTTTCTATAAAAGAGCCCCCTCACCATTCATCACCTATGTCCAGCTGCCACTGGCGGGGACCAAGAGTGACTGTTTAGGCTGTACTATGTTTTTCATAAATGTTTACGTTTTCACATTGTCAACAGGTGTACGTAAGTGTGCAATAAAATGATTTTATGTTTCTATTTAATTTTGTTCCTACTAATGTACATTTCCTGTAATAATACCGGCATGTTCCATCAATATTTTAAATCGTTAAAAGATTTTGGGTAAAACTATTACAAATATTTAAATGTCATACAATCTTATCTATTCATACTGTTCCTTTTTTTGTAACTTGTGTCTTTAAAACTGATCTTGAAACGCTATTATGATTAATTTTAGGGATATTGCGTAGGAAGTTGTTACAACATTTTAAAATATTTTATTGGCAAAATAACTTCCAATAACATGTTTATAAGAGTTGTTTATAATGTTCTAACCAAGACTGGCCAGAGGATATTTTAAAGCGTATTAAATCTGTTGGAACTGTCAGCATATTAACTTTGTTTTTAAATTCAGAAGTTCGGAGTGAACATCAAATCTAATTACTACATATAGAACTCCCCTTGTCATTATTAATTTTATAACTAAAAGCAAATTTAAATATAACTTTTACTCTGCCTTGTTGCTACCTCATTAGTATTATTTTTTATTTTATTATTTTCCAATATATTTATATTGGAAAAAAATAACAATACTATTGAATTTACTAACAATACTATTGAACAATACTATTATTTAACAAATACTATTGAAATACTCTGTTCATCATATTACAGACCAATATTGAAAGTGAGATAAAAATATTAATCCTGAAATATTTAACCTCAATCATTTTAATTTGATTTACATAGGTCAAAGTGCAAATTGCAATAAAGTATATAAAACCACTTTTTCGCCTGTAAAAATAAGAATCTTGAAAAGTCAAATGTAGCAAACCATTTACTTAATATTGTAACAACAGTTTAAATAAAATATATGAAAATGTAGCTACTTTTGAAATTATAAATAGGGGTAGGATTATAAATGTATGGTAAGAACCATATATTTTAAATGAACAATGCGTTTATCTTTAAAACTTATGAGCAGGTTATTATTATTTTGTGACAATTTGTAAAACTCCATTTCTAGTGAATTTGATGAAAGAAAACAGCAATCTTAGTAACTGACCAATTATATTATAAAAGTAGTATTTTATATGATTCCAGCCAAACATTATGAGTTTTTCGATCACGAAAAGTGATATAAAAGAAGTTGTACAGCAGTTTCAGTCATTAAATAAATTTTGTGAATCCGTCTGGCTGGAGATTAAAGTCATATTTGATAAAAACAGAGTACTACAGTTTCCAGGAGTATTTTTCTGAAAAAAAGTGTTTAGTTATAGAATGTAGTTCATTTTATCACATTCACAGCATTGTTATACTCGTAATATTTTGATGACTGTCCAAGTATTAGGATAGTGATTAGGATAGTGTCGTTAACAGTTTTACGACAGTAAAACATTCTTGATTCTGGTCTGAATGAGGTAAACGTGATTTAAGAGATCGACCACTATATTTGTACATTTAGTACTCATATTGTAATACTTTTGAGATGTGTGACGTTTACTTGCTATGTGTTCCGAGAGAAATTGCTCATTGGATTTTATGAAGAAGTAGCAGCAACAGATGAACATGGTTGTGTCCGTCGAAGTGGCATTATAGTATTAAACTGAAAGACGAATATTGGCTACATTGTTGGTCCGACCGGACGATTTTAAAGTGATGACAGACAACCTAAATAAGTAAATCTAAAACACTTGAAAAATAGCAAAAAGTATAGATTACTATTGGAAAAATATAAAACCAAATAATTCAAAATTGTTTGTCTGTTGTTTGGATCGAGAAGAAAAAATTACAAAATCACTTACAGACGTTTTTACTGAATTTCATCTTCCTTACACTACGAGCACTATTAGAAAACACTACATCTATTTTCAGAGGTGAGATAGAACAATTTTAGTTTAAGTTAGCTAAATTGGTGTAGTGCTACACTAGAAACGGAGCACCAAGCAATCGTTATCTCAATTGAAATTAATAATTAAAAATGCTCAAATAACCGGACAAAATCTGAGGCCTTTCGTTTACAAGGTAGGCGTCGTCAGACATTAAAAAAATTAAAGCACATGGTAGATTTTAAAAATTAATCAAATTAAAATGTATGCATCAAAATATTTGTATACGTATCTTTTAATTTAATTGTTTTTTTTAAATCTAACATATGCTAGAACAGTTATATTAGCATGCTAGAACGCCCGAAAAATTGTTCTTGGATAACCAAGGGAATTCTTATTTCACGAGAAAAACTCAAATTCTTTAACAAAATATTTGTAACAACCCTAAACGAAAATTTCAGAACTTTTTTCAGAAGATATAGGAGAATTTATAGAAAAGTCATACAAGCTGCTAAAGCCTATTATGCCAATAAAGTTTTGATCAATGGTGAGAATTTTTCAAAAACCGCTTGGAAAATTATCAACTCGTCAGCACAACAGTCAAAATTATTCAATAAATCCAAGCCGATTGAAATAAAAATTGGTGAAGAAATAGTTCAAGATAAATTAATTGTAGCAAAAGAATTTAACAAATATTTTACCACTGTAGCTTTACCGGACACAATGTATAACAAACCCCAATTCATAAACTATATTTTAGAACCAGTTGCATCTATGGCCTTGACCCCAATATGTGAGAAGGAGGTGGCTAGTACCATTAGAGACTACGCCCAAAAAAACCCTGCGATGCCAATGGGTTGTCTGTATGGCTTTTAAACAGTGCTGTCAGCACTTGCTGAAGCCACTCACAAAATTGATAAATTTTTCATTTGAATCAGGACGTTTTCCGTCACTGTTGAAGACAGCAAAAGTTATTCCAATTTACAAAAAAATACCCTTTACTAAAGAACAATTATCGTCCAATTTCAATTCTTCCTGTCTTTAGTAAGATTTACGAAAGGATTTTCTATGATAGACTTTCAAGCTTCATGAAGAGTCACAATTTATTGAACCCAGAGAAATTTGGATTTAGAAAGGAAAGATCCACAATTGATGCAATCAATAAACCTTTAGACACTGTTGTCGATGGCTTGGAGGGTAAAGAACAAGTGCTTAGTATTTTTCTTGACCATTCCAAAGCATTTGATTGTGTGCATCATGAGACACTGTTGCACCTTTTAGAAAAATCTGACGTTAGAGGTTTACCACACAGCTGGCTAGCTTCGTATTTTATGATCGGAACCAGTGTGTACAGATTTCAAATATAACTTCAAATAAAAATTAAATTCTTCATGGAGTCCCCCAGGGTTCGATCCTAGGGCCACTTTTTTTTTTTTTTATGTCTGCAGATTGAATACAGTGATCCAGAATGGAGAAATGATTTAATATGCCGATGATACGACTCTCTGTATTAAAGGAAAAACATCCAAATAATTAGAAATCACAGCTTTTATAGAACTAAGTTCTTGCATTCAAAATTTCAGTGAACTGAATCTAAAATCAAACCAAACCAAATCCACCGTAATCAGTTTTTGTCTCCGACAGCAGGAACTCCATTCTCAACCTCATGTCTTCTTGAATGACACTCTTTTAGAGGTGGTAAATTCTACAAAATTCCTTGGAATGTTCCTTGATAGGGGACTGACATGGGACGACCATATTGACCACGTTTGTGGTAAAGTTGCTTCAGGCATATATGCGTTGCGGAATCTTGCAAAGTTCTGTGTGCCTAACGTCTTAATCATGGCCCACTATGGCATGGTACATTCACATCTGGCATACGGAGTGAGACTTTGGGGAGGTTGTGCAAAAAGCAAAATGGAAAGAGTTTTTAAAATTCAAAAAAAGGCTGTCAGAATAATTGCTAAATTAAACCACAGAGAGTCGTGCCGGAATTCTTTTAGGGAGTTAAAATTTCTGACTTTACCTTGTCTTTATATGTATGAGCAAATGCTATACTGCAGATCACGTTCTCTCTTAAATCGTGGCAGAAACGTTCACCAATACTACACTAGATGCAGAGACAACCTCCGAACACAGCAACACAGATTGGCACTCAGACCACATGCCACATCAGGTTGGTGTCAGACTAATCAACAAACTCCCTGAAGGATTTCCAATTAATAACCAAACTCAATTCAAAACTCGACTTAGACACCTCTTGGTGTCTCAAGCGTTCTATTCTGTGGATGAGTTCATGATGAGTCGCTGGGAAGACTAAGATTAAATAGCAGGACAGGAAGGCAGTGTGATTGTGGCTGTATAAATGTTAGAAATATATGTATTTGAATGTGGAGTGAATGACAATTTGTTGTTTAGTTTTAGAATTTTAATACATTTTATATATTATACGTATATTATGTTGACGATTGCATGACATGTCAAAAATTGTTACTACGCAATAAAACGTTAATTTATTTATTATTATATTCTGTAAACAATTCTTTTTAATTATTATTTTTTTATGTCTGACGATGCCTACCTTGTAGTTTAAAAGCCTCACTTCAATAGAATTATTTGAGCATTTTTCATAGCACTCTAAGTAAAAATTGAAAATCGCTACCTTTCCTGACGCATTAAATAGTGTTAATACATTTTCTTCCCAGTCTAAATCTTCAAAATAATATACTATCTAGGTTATATAAATAACATAAATAGTCTATGTTATTTGGAGCGGCAGTAGTTAAGGGGCTAAGGCGCTTGTTGGCCACGCAGTCGGTAGGAATTCGATTCCCGATATAACCGTTGAGACCCATCCCCCCACCAAAGCTGGAAAGCGTGCCAACTGGGGGATAACTCAAAACAAATCAAGCGATGGGATCACGGGTGGCAGTTGGAGGGTCAAAATAAAACTCGGCAGCTGAGCAAAACTAATTTATTATCCAGAAAACAACATGTTAATCAATCAAAAACGGCAGAAGGCCACAATATTAATTCGCAGAAGGCCCCAATATCAATTCGCACTTAAATAAATAACATGAAACACTAAAATTAACAAGATAATGACAAAAGCTACAAAAACACTTAACGCTACAAATACCAAAATATAACAATTACAAACTGCATGGCCTATCTGCAGCCTAGCCTGAGACATCCAAAACGTAAGAAATTAAAGACCCAAATAAAAGTGAAAATTTAGAAAACTTTTGGATAACAACAATTAACCCGGCAATTTAGCCCACATCCCGAGACCAGGGAGTAAGCCGAAATCCCTGGGCAGCTCCGAATAGGAAGTTAAGTCAAAGCACAATAATCCCCTTTTGGTGAAAGTTTAAAAATTAAACAATTTAAAAAAAAATTTTAACACGGTACCGTTCTAGTAAAAATTCCCTTCGAGACATTAAGAAGACAACTAACAACAAAACACGAAATAAAGAAATAACTAACTAAATCACTAGGATTAAAGCATAAAAATAAATAACAACACAATTTAACGGTAGGGACCTAACAAATATAAACTCTAAAAAAATATAACAACAAAATAAACTAATAAACTAAATAACAATAAGTATTAACACTAAAAGTTCTTTTTTGTATTTTAAGTTTTTTTTTTCTTTCATAAAAATACATATAGGTCCCCATGGCTGTGTTGCATACATCACTGTTCATTAAGTTTTAGGCCTAGGCCAAATTAAAGTGTTCCACAAACTTTTTTTTCTTCTTTTTTTTATATTTCTTATTATCAACCCCCAGCTCAGCCGCCAGGAAAACAAGATGGAACGCACTGACCTGAGGACAGAAGACTCCTACCCAAAGATGTAGGTGGGGCAGCAGGGTCGCCAATGGCCTCTATACATGGTCCTCAGGCCAGGCTGGCAGTGTATATGGTCGACCATCCCCGGACGGCAGGCTGAGGGAAAACGTCCCACTCAAGGACCCTGGACTGCAAGGCCAAACCACAACACATTAAAAACAGTACAGCCCAAAACCAAAAATACTACACATAACAACTACTAACATGAAATGGCAAAACAAAACCAGAACTGACAAAATTGTACATGATGGGAGCACACTAGAAAATAAAAGATCCTTTTTAGGCTATGAATAATTATGTTGGAAAATCAGATTTAAAACAAATTACCCAAGAATTAATTACGTATAGGGAACTAAAAATGACAAAGTGAAAACTAGGCTATTGATACAGGAGCAATAGGTTATAACATGAAAATCAAACTACCCCGATAGGCTAGGTTATTGTCAATGAACAAAAATATGGTAAATCGGTAACTCCAACTGAAAAAAGGCTCAACGAAACATTATACAGAACTACTATTAAATATAAAACCAGATATAAAAAGCAATTAATGGTAAAAAGGTAACATTGAGCACGTGGCTCGAACCTAGGTTAACAAATATCTCGACAAAGAACATAAATTGAACAAAACCCTGAAAACACAACTAAGCCCGATTAAAGTTATCATTGAAACAAAAGTATTTTCACCAAAAGGGTGATTAGATATTAGAAATTACAAAATGAGCACTTACGTTTAAGGAGTCTCTAGCCGGGCATTTCTTGACGATCGGCCGCAGAGAAACCAGAAGAATGACGGCCAACCTGACAGACAAGATCTGGAACACGGAACGAACGAGTCCGAGCCAACGGCCACCAAAGTAAGCAAATCGCCGGGCACGAGCGGTCTCAGGCAGCCTGGCAGACTACGACTAAAGCAACGAAATGTACCGGTCAAACGACCCGGTACAACCTCCCTCTGCAAAACCCCAACACACCCAGGCAGGGGAGAAATCTCGGTACCTCAGAGAACCAAACAGAAGAAGAAGAAGAAACCTCCAAGGAGTGGTGCTCCAAGGACACCAAAGAGAATCTATGAGGGGAAACCCCTCGAACAGGGAGCGAACTACCCTGACGGTCGGGCCCGACCAGAAAAGAGAGAAGGGGACTCTCTCAGAACAGCCACCTAGGGCGCAGAGGTGATCAATCTCTATGCCTAAAGAAACCCCCAGGAACACCAACTCCTGGATCAACCGTTCCCCGGAAAGCCTTAAGCTGGGACACATGGGCTTTCTTGAACACCCTGCCTGACTGGGGATCAACCAGCAGAGCAGTCACCGGTGAAAAAAACCTGTCGATGCCGTGGGGACCAGACCACCGATAGCACAACTTTGCAGCTCTTCGTTCCGCGGCCGAACTGACCGGGTGAGCCTGACAAAGAATCAGATCTCCAACCTGAAAAGGGTTAGGAGTACGACCCTTATCATACCTCCTCCTTACTCTCTCTCTAGCACATAGCAGGTTGCGCCGAGCAGCCCGCCACGTGGACACTACGTCAGTGGCACCTGGCGTAGGTAGAAGATCCTCTAGCCTCCACAAGTTGGACAAAGGGTTGTTAGGAGGGTAGCCATGTAGAATCTCGAAGGGAGTGGCATTGTGACTCTCATGCTTGGAAGAATTGAAAGCAAACTGGAGCCAAGAGAGACTCTCATCCCAATTGTTCTGCTTCTCAGCATGGAAAGTAATAAGGGCAGACCGAAGATTGCGGTTGAACCGCTCTTCATGAGAAGGCTGTGGGTAATAAGGAGAGGTAGTCACATGCCTGATACCATTGCCAAAACAGAACCTACGAAACTCGTGTGAGGTAAACTGGCTACCGTTGTCGGACACAAGAGTAGAAGGCACACCAAAGTGCTGGAAGTGTTGGGACTGGAGAGCACGGATGGTGAGCTTAGCCGTAGCACTCCGAAGTGGGAAAAGCCAAACGAACTTCGAGAAAGCATCCACACAAACAAGTAGGTAGGAGCTACCTGACTTGCTACGGGGAAAAGGACCCACGTAGTCGATGAACACCTTCTCAAAAGGACGATCGGCCACTTCAGAAGATAACAACCCTAACTTTGCATTCTGACTAGGCTTGCTGAGAGAGCACAGGCGACAAGCCCGCACTCTGCCAGCAACATCCCGGTCCATGCCCTTCCAGATGAAATACCTACGAATCTTAGCGATGGTCTTATGAATGCCAAGATGACCGCCCACAAGAGAAGAGTGATAATACTGAAAGACCATCGGTACTAGATGACTAGGCAGCACTACACGGGGCTTACCCCTCTGTCGAGGACGGCAACAGAGTACCCCTTTGGACAGAAAATAGGGAGGGTGGGCACCTCCCTCTTGAAGCTCACCTAAGATGACTGACAGCTCAGGATCTTTCTGCTGATGGGACAGTAGGTCTTTAAAAGCCAGAGGAAAATCCAGAAGAACAGCACCACACTAAGCAACAGCCTCAGTAGGTGGATCACTGGGTTCGTGATACATGCGGGAAAGAGCATCCGCGATGACATTCTGGGTACCCCTAAGATGTTGGACTCGGAACTTAAAAGCAGAAATTTTGACCAGCCAGCTACCAATTTTCCCAAGCTGTCTGGGATGGGCAAGAAGCCAAGACAGTGCCTGATTGTCCGTCTCCAGCAAGAACTCAGCGTGTTCCAAGAAACGCCGAAACTTGTCCGTACCAAAGACAACAGCCAGACACTCTAACTCATTGATGGAGGAAGCTTTCTTTTCCTGGTGAGACAACGTCCTTGAAGCAAAAGCGATGGGCTGCCTGACCCCATCAAACTCCTGAGAAAGAACAGCAGCAATGGCGGAGGAGGAGGCATTAGTTTGAAGAATGAATTCTCTGCTAAAATCAGGCATATGCAGGACAGGAGGTTGCATGATAGCCTCCTTGAGAGCATCAAAGGCAGTCTGCTGAGCTTGGCCCCACACAAAAGGGACACCTTTCTTTCGCAACTCGTTCAACGGGGCTTTGCTGCTCGGCCACGTAGGGATGAACCGACGGTAAAAATTCACCATCCCCACAAAACGTGCAATCCCCTTGGCATCTCTGGGAGGAGGAAAATCCCGAATGCCCTGGGTCCTCACAGGATCTATGCAGACGCCTTTAGAAGAAATGAGATGACCCAGAAAAGAAATCTCAGGACGAGCAAAAGTGACTTTCTCCGGATTGACGGTAAGGCCAGCTGATTTAAGGCGACTAAGAACTTCCTCCACATGTTGCATGTGTTCCCCGAAAGTCTCACTGTAGACAAGAAGGTCGTCCAGGTAATTGGAGACAAACTTAAATTTCACATCATGGAAGATGGAATCAAGCAGACGAGTGAGAGTCTAGGCACCCACAGCAAGACCCATAGGAACCCTAGTGAACTGATAGAGATTCCAGGGAACACAGAAGCTAGTCATAGGCCGTGATTCCTTCTTCAATGGAATCTGATGGTAGGCCTGGTTTAAGTCAAAAACACTGAAAAACTTAGCCTTACCGAACCAATCAAACGCAGAATGCAAATTAGGCAGAGGTACCGAGTCAATAGCGACCTTAGCGTTGAGCCTCCGATAATCCATCACAAGCCTAGACTTACCATTAGGCTTGGGCACAAGAAAAGCTGGACTGGCATAAGCGGAACGAGACGGTTCAATCACACCCTTGCTCAGAAGATCTTCAATCATAGCCCTCATAACCTCCATCTTGGGGGGAGCAGGTTTGTACGGATGACTTCTAACAGGCTGAGAATTGGTGAGGTCTCCATACTCCAGAAGAGAAGTGACCCCAAGCTCAGGCGTAAGCACATCAGGAGACTGCAAACACAGCCTCCTAATGGCCTCCGCCTGCTCAGGGGGGAGATGACCAACTGGATCCACGTTGGGTTGTTCGGGCTCACAACCCACCTCTCTGACTGCAGGAGGGCAGTCAGAATCACCTACTAGAGGCACCAAAACTCGCCGATTGAACTTGAAAAACATCTGGCGCTTCTGGAGGTCAAGCACCATACCACTCTTAGAAATAAAGTCTGCCCCTATGATACAAGAAACCACCAGGTCCTTGGCAACAAGAAAATCCCACCTCCAGGAAAATCCTTCGATCTTAAAATTTAATGACGCCTTCATAAGAATAGGTAAAGGAGTTTGGGATGCCGTCCAGCAAGTAACAGAAGAAGGCTCTGTGTGCCTGACAAGTCCTAAGGCGTCAAGGGACTCAAAAAGAGAAATGCTGATGATACTGCATGCCAAACCAGAATCAAGAAGGGCTCGACACACCGTACCACCAAAAGAAACAAAAACGCCAGGACACACCGAGGTGACCGCACTAAGTCCCAGGGAAGCCATGCCAGCAAGGCCCGAAAAATCCCCGCCACTCCTGCTATGGGCACGTGTCAGAGGCAAATGGCCACGGTCACTCGCAACAACGCGGGGAGCTACTGTGGAGGCAACCCCCCGCGCTGAGCGTTTCCCGCCCCACGACCTCGAGCACGTGGACAGTCACGACGAATGTGACCAGGTTGGCCACAAGCAAAGCACACAACAGGAGGCCGAGAACCACGACCCCCCACTGGCTGACTCACACCTACAGACATAGCTGGTCGACGGGTGGGGAGAGCACGATGACTCTCATAATCCCTCCCTTGCTGGTCTGAGAACTGCACGCTGCGGGAAACAATGCACAGCTGATGCAGCTCCCGAAAAGACGAAGGCACACCAGCAAAAACTAGCCTACACCGTTCTTCAGGAGAAATGCCATCCAGGATGACACGAACGGTTTCAGCTTCAGAAAGTGTGAGGCGCAACGCTTGACGAGCTTCCTTGATGGACGAGACATAGGCTGCCAGAGACTCGCCCCTACCCTGCGACCGATAAACTCTGTCCATGGCCATCCTCTCCCTGAGTCGAATGGGAAGAAACGACGACAGTAACTCTCGATGGAACGAGTCCACCGAGGCATCACCGGCCAAGACAGAACTCAGCAACTCCCCAACAGGACCTCGGCAATAAGGGAAAATCAGACGAAGCAAGTCCCCAGACTGCATGCCGGGCATCTCACTAAGCCTGAGAAAGGCCACTAGAAACTTCAGAAGTTCCTCAGGATCCATCCCATCGATCACAGGAAATTCTGAATCATGGGCGTGAGAGGGTTAGGTAGCTTGTGGTAGCTCAGCTGCAGAAGTGAAGGTGAACTCAAAGGAGCCGAAGCAGAAGGAACGGCAGCTGGAGCCGAACCACAAGCGACCTCAACAGAAACGCCTGCAGGCTCAGAGGAAGCCTCAGGCACAGTGAGAGCCATTGTCTCAGCCTGCGGCCTCGACACGTTAGGCGACAGTGAGAAATTAGGCCACTGACCCAAACCCGTAGGAGTCATGGAACCGGAGAATGCCTGAAAAATCTCATCCAGCCTAGACACACTCTCCAAGATCCACGCCCTATCCGACGGTTCCAACCCCGGTGCCCGGTTGACCAGCCGTAAGCGGGCAAGCAGATGCCCCAAACGTGCAAGACGGCAGGCCCGGTCACGACCCACTGGAGGTTCCAACTGCAAATCTTCCAAAACCCCTTCCCAATCTTCCACCTTCCGTTTACAAACCAACAACTCATCACCAACCTCCAGTAGATCAGACCAATCCACCGCCGTACCCGTAAACAACTGCTCCCGCAGCAACCTCCGGAGATTCAAAACATCACCCCCCGGAGTCACCCCACGCGCCCTCAACTCAAAAATCAATTCCTCCTTCACTAGGAGGGCAAAATTTTGCAGATAGGCCATCTCGAACGCAACAAATCTCAACAATAAAAAAAAAATGACAACTCCAGGGTCCAAGACGAACAAAACCCTCAGCCTACCGAGCCACTGCCGACCACTCCAATCCACCCATGAAACCCATTCAACAAAGTAACCAAGCGGATTGCCTATTTTTATTTTTTTGTATTTTTTATTTTATTTTTTTTTATAGTAAAAGTTAAATTATTTATTTGGTTTTTAATTGTTTTTTGTTTTTAAATAATTATTTATTTGTTACTTTACGTATTACCAAGACACCTTGACGGTAGGTCGGCCAACCATGACCTACTAACAGGCAAGCACCCACCGTCAACCACCAAGAGAGAATTTTTTTTTTAGGCAACCACGCTCTGCTACCAATTGAGACCCATCCCCCCCTCCAAAACTGGAAAGCGTGCCAACTGGGGGATGGCTCAAACAAGTCAAGCGATGGGATCATGGGGACCACAATATTAATTGGCGGAAGGCCCCAATATCAATTCGCACTTAAATAAATAACAAGAAACACTAAAATTAACAAGATAATGACAAAAGTTACAAAAACACTTAACACTACAAATACCAAAATATAACAATTACAAACTGCATGGCCTATCTGCAGCCTAGCCTGAGACACCCAAAACGTAGGAATTTAAAGACCCAAATAAAAGTGAAAATTTAGAAAACTTTTGGATAACAACAATTAACCCGGCAATTTAGCCCACATCCCATGATTCCACCGAGGCCAGGGAGTAAGCCGGAATCCCTGGGCAGCTCCAAATAGGAAGTTAAGTCAAAGCACAATAATCCCCTTTTGGTGAAAGTTTAAAAATTAAACAATTTAAAAAAAAAAATAACACGGTACCGTTCTAGTAAAAATTCCCTTCGAGACATTCAGAAGACAACTAACAACTTCTTCTTTTTTTATATTCCTTATTATCAACCCCCAGCTCAGCCGCCGGGAAAACAAGATGGAACGCACTGACCTGAGGACAGAAGACTCCTACCCAAAGATGTAGGTGGGGCAGCAGGGTCGCCAATGGCCTCTATACATGGTCCTCAGGCCAGGCTGGCAGTGTAGATGGTCGACCATCCCCGGACGGCAGGCTGAGGGAAAACGTCCCACTCAAGGACCCTGGACTGCAAGGCCAAACCACAGCACTTTAAAAACAGTACAGCCCAAAACCAAAAATACTACACATAACAACTACTAACATGAAATGGCAAAACAAAACCAGAACAGACGAAATTGTACATGATGGGAGCACACTAGAAAATAAAAGATCCTTTTTTAGGCTATGAATAATTATGTTGGAAAATCAGATTTAAAACAAATTACAACTTAACAAATTACCCAAGAATTAATTACGTATAGGGAACTAGAAATGACAAACTGAAAACTAGGCTATTGATACAGGAGCAATAGGTTATTACATGAAAATCAAACTACCCCGATAGGCTAGGTTATTGTCAATGAACAAAAATATGGTAAATCGGTAACTCCAACTGAAAAAAGGCTCAACGAAACATTATACAGAACTACTATTAAATATAAAACCAGATATAAAAAGCAATTAATGGTAAAAAGGTAACATTGAGCACGTGGCTCGAACCTAGGTTAACAAATATCTCGACAAAGAACATAAATTGAACAAAACCCTGAAAACACAACTAAGCCCGATTAAGGTTATCATTGAAACAAAAGTATTTTCACCAAAAGGGTGATTAGATATTAGAAATTACAAAATGAGCACTTACGTTTAAGGAGTCTCTAGCCGGGCATGTGTTGACGATCGGCCGCAGAGAAACCATAAGAATGACGGCCAATCTGACAGACAAGATCTGGAACACGGAACGAACGGGTCCGAGCCAACGGCCATCAAAGTAAGCAAATTGCCGGGCACATGCGGTCTCAGGCAGCCCGGCAGACCACGACGAAAGCAACGAAATGTACCGGTCAAACGACCCGGTACACCGTTAACAGTTTTTGCCCTGCCGCTACCATGGTTCGGAAGTCACGTAAAGCTTTTGGTCCCCAGGTTATGTGTTAGAGAGGGCTTCTTAGCCCTAACTTAGCCTGGTAAAATAAGACGATCTTTAACTTTAACTTTTTTAAATAATACGAAATGCAAATTATAGGCATACTCGTATAAGGAATATAACCAAATGTGTCCAGAGAGCCTCAAAACGTGTAATTGCTGATAGTAGTAGAGATAAATTGATCTTTCAGTAAACACGAAAGGTAATTGCTGCAGCTTAGATCCAACCAATGGAATCATCGTAATCTCATTAGGGTGGTGGAACCGTATGAAGCCAAAAAAAGGTCGAACGTAATCAAGGGAGATGAGAGGCACTGAAGTGAATTTGACCTTAATTATTAACGGATTCCTCAATACGTCGTATAGAGTGAATTCTGATAAATACCAATCACTTGCCTCAGTTAAATTAGCATAGTATATTAATCTTTAAGTGGGCTTATAAAAAGTGTGTCATATATCCAATCAAACTTAATACATTTTTTACAGTATGGATAAAAAGTAATTTAATAATGTATTGACTTATAATTACAGGTAATACATGTTTTTCAAAAATGTTTAAGAAAAACATGTATTAAATAAATTAATTCCACACTAAGCCTTCACTTTCACATAAGCTAAATGGCGGAAAATAAAACTACCACCTTTCTTAAACTAGAAACTTAAACCTACTGTGACATACAGAGTGGCTTCCATCCTGGGAACCGGTGATGCGGAAGTAATGGATGGGTCGCTGATCACCTGCCCTGCTTGTTTACAACCTTTGGGGCACAATGGCTTACGCATGAACGCCCTTACCTCAATGGACTTCTAGACTGTTCTTGGTTGACGAACTAGCTCTGTCACGGAACTTCGGGTGCAGGGGGAATTCGAGAAGCTTCTGGATAGAGACCTACAGGTGATATATACGGCTCGGATACTAGAGTCAGTCAGTCAGTCAGTCAGTCAGTCAGTCAGTCTAGAGCCTACAGCCCGGGTGTTTGCAGCGACAGTGAGCGAGTTCTACAGTGCGAGTGAAGTGTCCGAGTATAGTGAAGTGGTCTACGGAGAAGTTACCGGTGAGTGGTTCGTTGTGGGGATCAACGAAGGAGCAGTGCGGTACTTGTGGACGACTTCTGAAGGGACACTGAAGAAACTGTGAGTGAACTGTTAGCTTTGGACTGTAGGTAGTAGGGAATCTAGTAAAGTCACTTTATAGAGCTAGGAATTGTAATTAAAAGAAGGGAATTTAGTAAAGTCACTTTGCAATTAGTAGTTGTAATTGATTACCATTTATTGATGCCATCTAAGATTGTAATTATAAATTAGTTTAACTGTAACAGTAGGCCTAATAGTAAATTGTACTTTTTACAATAGTTTAAGTTAAGGAATTAATCCATTTAATTATAATAAGTTAATTTTATATATTCAATAAATTTAGTAATTGTTTAGTATATCGTGTTGCTTATTTGTAAAACCCACATAGTGATTAATTATTTATAAATTAGGACGTATAAAAAACGTCACACTACTTTCTCGGTTTCTGACGTCTAATTCCCCACCAAAAACTGTTTTATAAAAACACTCTAAACCACATACTTTCATCGCTTTCGTCTTAACTCTCGCCACTAGTTTGAAATGATTTTTTCGGTTACCACTTTTCAGATCCGATTTTCCTTACGCAAAACCTGAACAATATGCACATACTGTGGCATATGTATGCAACACAGCTTCGACTAAAGCAGAGAATCCCGTAAAGTCAGATTCAAGCCCCACAAATAAGTAAAAGTCAGTAATTAATAAAGCGGGAGTAGCTAAGTGGCGAATTCCACGGCTTCTGTCACTCAGCCAGTCTATATTCGATTCCCGATAGTGATCAAAAAAGTTTTTACTCTGTGACACTCTCGTGGTTCGGAAGTCACGTTAAGCCGTTGGTCCCTAGGCTGTGTTACACAGGGCTACTTAACACTAACTTCGCCTTGTAAAGTAAGATATTCTTAAACATTAAAATGATTTCTTCCTGCGGTTTATTTCTCATTACGTTTGTTTTAAAAATTATAAAAAACAGTAATTCCTAGTTAGTAATATAATAACATTATTTTACCGATTACTTATAAAGAAAACAAAGAAAATTCACCAGTTCATTTCGGCCAGCATTTCTGAGTATGAACTTTTTTTAACGAGCGAAATACCAACCGTTAGCTCAATTAGGGATTCGACTCTTAGAACTTGGACTCTATAAAATAAATTCTCAATATAAGTTTTTATTTTACATAAAAAAATAAATAAGTTCTCCTTTATTCCCTTATTCAATTCTTTTTTTAACCAAGCTAGGTATCTGATTATAAATCTTATACTATAAATAACATTTATGTAGTCCATACCTATAGTTAAACCTGTTATTGGGATGAACGGAATTAGAGCCCAATAGAGCCTTGTTTACATATATGTTTTTGGAAATATTTTACACAAAAAATAAATATTGTTATGAGTCTATGTGCAAACTATCGCCACAAGTTATGGAATAGAACCGCCCCTATAACAAGTATATTATATATTTTATTACTAATGAGTAACCTTGCGAAAATTACCTATATTAAACCTGACTTCATAAATTATAACATTATTCATAAATCCCGACCATGGAGATATAAAAGAATATGAATAGCGAACGAGTGTAGTCATCGTCACTAACTAAGATTGGATGTTCCTTAGAATCATCCAGGAAAACAAAGGGACCCATAGTTTTACGTGGAATCTGAACCACGTAGTCTTTCAGGTGACATGATATTATCCAGTTCTCTTCCCAACACACCATCCGGACCCTGAATACCACCTAACATGGAGACAGCAGACTTCTCTATTAGTGTCCACATCGAGAGTAACCACTGAGTGGATGGTGTCAGTATTAGAAAGACTGAGTATAGATCATATCGCTCACAATACCAACAAGGTTTTGTCCCCAAGTAGGGTTACAACACTACACCACTAGTTCAGATCAGTAAAATGACTGATATTGCAGCTTATTATTGCATTATTTGACATAAAAAAAAAAAAATTAAAAAGAATAAAAAAAATACATATGCATATATATATTTGTAATTTACTTTTTTAAGTTATTTGCGGATAAAGTCTCCCCCTTTAATTTTTCATAGAGTTACTACTACCATAAAATGAAAGCCAAACCATTTTCAATAGTAAAATAGTCTAAATGATTAATACAATGCATATTCTCTACGAAACATGAAACAATTCCTAAAAGAGTTTGAGTTCTTTTAACTGTTTTAGTATTATTTTTCATATATGTTTAATAATTATATTTCTATGACTTATAAATATCGTAGACTCTGTTTTTCGTAGACTATATAAATTTTGCAGACTACGAGATTGTTAGATCCAACAATAATAATTGCATGACATTCATAGGCAATAATGCTCTAGTGTGCTGATGTAATTTATTATTATTTATCACTATGTTGTTTTTTTTTTCTTATAATCTATGTAGAATAAAGTCGAGTAACGCTTACCCAACCATTCGGAAGTCCATTATCAGAAGTCACGTAGACAAGTCTATTACCACATTCAATGCTGACCCAAAAATAAATGACCTCAAATATCAACTGATAACGTGGACTCAGGTCATTAAACTTATCTGATACACTAAAATAAATAAATGGCGATCTTAAACAATAGTAGTTTAAATAGTAAGTCATGAGTACTTTTGGTTTCTGTAGATTTGGTTTTAAACATTGCAATACATAGGGCCTATTGAAGTATGAGTAATCTTGAGAACAATTATTTAATAATTAATTAGCCCTCATAATATTGTATTATTGATAAATAGTAACACGCAGTTGGCATTATTATATTGTTAGTACCCAGAGGTTAGTATTGTTGCAGTCCACAGAATCCAGAATAGGGGGTTGTCTTTTTGTTTCTATTTAGTGAACTATTCACTTGTTTAAATCTTTTTCCCAATACTTTTTAGGACATTTTCAGCAAACTAATTTATCTACACAAATAAAATGCGATATATATCCTATTTTCAAACAGTCATTATAAATAAAACCTATAATTTGTAGCATATTTTAAGCCACATAGGAGAAATAACTTTAATACCACATTGTAAAGCACGATATTATATTGTTACTTTGTATATCTATTACAAGTAAACTGTTATTGTGGTTTAAATTTAATGTAATCATACTTCACTTTCCAGAGGTGTATGTTTGTCTGTATGTTTTCAGGCAGGTTTGTAGATAAGTCGGCCGCGAACTGGACACCTAGACCAACTGAAACCTCGGTAGTTTGTCTTCGTGTGCTCGTGATTTTAAACGGCCCAGGTCGGATCTTGGCCATCTAAAACCTCGGTCAAACGTCTTACTTGTGGTAGCTAACAGTTGTATAGACGTGGAGAAACTAAAAACTGGGCTATATGAACTTTTACCAAAAATAATTAGGTGATCCCACCCTATGGATAAGAACTGTTAGCGCCAACTACATAAGGTCTGCCATTCTACATATATTTATTTCTCTGGCACAATTTGAAGTGACTCGACCTAATAGTATGCCAATTATTCGCCCGAGTGCTTTTGAACAAGCTTTATCACCGTTAGATAGCAGCACATGATTGTTTTTTTTCTGTAGTCAGAGTTACACGCCTGTTGCCCTCCTCACAAAGGTTACACGTACAAATACCTACGTAAGCGCCTCTAGCGACTTTTATCGACAGCTCGGCAAATTACTTACCACACCTTGTCTTTAGAGACTAGATAGGTTTTTTATCGCTAAGATGTATTAATTTCTTTCTGAATTGTTGTGACAGGAAAACTGCTTCTCTGACGCGTGTGATTGAGAGAGAAAAAAACATTCGCTTCTTATTGATTATCTAATAAATTATTACAGATTGGTTTCTGTGTTAATTCATATGTCAATGGTAAGTTTAAAATCGAAATAAGTATTTAAAAAAATACACATCATGTGTATTTTTGATCCTTGTATAAGTAAAATTGTTCATAAATCAATTCGAATATAGTAAATAAAAAGTTTAATTTATTTTAATTATCTTTTTTTAAGCATAGTCAGAATAAAATAACTTTAGTACTGGCGGAACGGCCACGCGCCGCTGGTCTGAATTCACAAAACTCTGAGTTTTAATTTTCTCTCAAACTTAAATCAAGCAAGTAGTAATATTCAAACTATTTTTAGTGTTCACCATGTTATATTCTTAAAGAAAAAAATATGCTGGAGATTTTGCTTGAACGAATTTGGTTTTTATAGTGATATATGTGTTTAAGAACTTGTATTTATGAGTGAAACTGCCCGTGAGTCGTCTTTAACCTGTCACTGTAGCAAGAATAATTTTAGTAAAATAATATATTGTGGATGAATGACAGGTTGATTGATTTTTATTAGTTTGGTGTAAGTCACATTTAATAACTGAAAAAAGTCAATGCAAAATTTGTTTTTTTGTAAACCCTTGCAAACTCGGAAACGAAATACGCTAGACCGGTTTTTCAGCCCACGCGTAAAACAATACTAACAATTCCGATCGATGATATTTCCATATAAGAAATGTTTTTCCAGTAAGAAATAAGGTAAATTATTTGACTTTCAGGTGTGTTTGAGTCCAGTTCTTAATCGATTTAACAATGCTTGGTATAGTTTAATCACCAGTTGTTTGAATTATTAAATGAGTTTTATACCAAAGGAGTCACAATAAATCAAAATGTAATCCATCAAAAATAAATAATTTTATTATTATTATTCTCGCTACAGTGGCAGAATAAAGACGACTCACACGCAATTTCACTCATAAAAACGTGTTCTTAAATACAAATATCACAACAAAAAGCAAATTATTTCAAGTAAAATCTACAGCACATTTTTTCTTAAAGAATATAACATGGTGGACACTATAAAATTAGTTTGAAAATTATTGCTGACTTATTTTAAGTTTGACAGTAAATTAAAACTCATTTTGTTAAGATTTTGGGATTATTTTTAAATTCAAATTATTTTATGAACAATTTCCATAGTATAAGTGTTAAAATTATGAATACAACAAGAATGCAATTTAATTATGTCCAATGGGCTAAATTATTAAAATTAACTCATACCACAGTAAAATTAAAATGCATACTGGTAATGATATTTATTAAATAATAGAAGATGCAATTTTATAAATAATCATGAATAAGGGTAGGGAATCAATACTTTGAGCCTATTAAATAACAATAATGCTGGTTCTGATCTGGTTTTGACTGGATATATTTATTAGTAATTTTGACTTTGTATTTTACTGGTTAACCCCTATACTCTGTCTGAAAAGGATCGATAAACAAATCAAAAGTGTATGGGGGGTGAGCAGAGTGAGGTTAAAAAGGATATTGGTATTTCCTTAAAAATAAATAAGTAAATAAATAAATTACATTAAAATCTAAGTACAAATTGTTTAAAAACTGGACAAATATAAGTTATCACATAACTGAAATGATTTTGAACTATATAGAAAGAAAATAAAAAAGATAATTCTTAACATTTCAAACACTAAATAATCTTTCACGAAGAAGGGAATCAAACTTACATGATATAAGGAAATTATTTGTCTCATAATTTTTATGAGATAATTAGGTATCGATTAATTAAATGATTATGATTGTGTCATCATTTTCAATCCCAGGAATTTTCCTCATTTACTGTTTTGATGCAACTCTGTACGTTAATCCTAAATAGGTTCAAACCATTTGACCTTAGTGTCAAGATAAGTTATTCTGCTTTAGAGCAGTGTTGTGAACTTGGGAATTTCAATCTATCCAGGAACATTAACATCTATAAAGGGGGACAGACAGTGACAAAGATCTATCTATTTATGAACTGGCTTATCTGCTCTGGGGTTTAATCAGGATTGTCTGACCAGGGACTGATGGTCGAGTTTGATTGGATTATTCGAAAGGATGGGTGCAAAGCGATCTGCTTATGGGCTGGCTTTTACTTCGAATTGGTAGAATTTGAATAGACAAACATATACTTTAAAAATATATAGTCTATTCTAAAAAAAAAATTGTTTAAAAAAAACATATATTTTAAAAATTCTAGTTTATTTCACTTGTCGGGCCTAATCTTGTCTCAAGAATTTTAAATGTTGTCTGAAGAAATACAGTCAGGCCTACATATTTTTACTTTTTTAAACCGGTAAGATAGACTTTTTTGTAGTTTGCTTGTAGTAAATTATTTGAGACAAGGGACAGTAATATTTAGGCCTTGATCAGATTTTTAAAATTAGAATCCATACAATCCTTTATAGATTTTATTGAAATAAAGTATTTTTATAAACTTTGAACTAAAATGTTTTCATTTTTATAACATTATAAGTACCAGTAGTTTAATTTAATCAATTATTGTCAAAACATCTCAAACGAATTGCTAAATGTATGTTTCTTATAATTTTTCTCTTTGTTAAATTCCTTTTATAAACAAGGCAACTTTATTTACTTTAAAATAATAAATAAAAATATGCTTCTATATCAATTAATTAGTTTTGTGTTGGGTATATTTCTCGTTCTTGTATTAATTTTATGAGTAATATTTACGTTATTTATTTGTATATAGGCCTAGTTGCGTTCGCACATGACAATCTGTTTTGATATAAATTATTTTTGTTAGTTATGTTTTTATTATAAATATATTTTGTTTACATATCACATTTAAATAATGTATCTTTCTATATTAATACAATTCAGTAAGACTCTGCACCATGTACAGGCACATGTCCATGTGGTAAATTTTTATAAGCATTGCCTATATATTGTATTTTGTAATTTACAAGAATTAAATATTTATTTCATTTAATTAGATGGATTATAACATATGTACACTGAAAATAAACAAAAACGTTATACTTTTTCTTTTCAGATAAAAAAATTTTTAATTAGTATCTTTAGTTGAATCATATGTTTTAATAAAAGAAACATCACAATTGGCTATATTATAAGAGTGACATGAGGAGACAAAAACGATGTAGATTACCTTGGACCTAATATTCAAACATTAAAGCTATGTTTAGTTTGTAAAGCGTTTACTTTAATTTGAAGTTTTAGCTAGTTAATCTCTGATACGCTCCTTATATAGAGAAATAGTGAGGGTAGTTGTTTTGTGAGGATCTTATATATTTGTTGACAATTAACTGGACATTATATATATTTCTTATTTATTGTACGTTTTCAGTAGAATGACGATTGTATGAAAAAATACCTTATAATAATGACCTTTTAAACATATACAGGTTGAATTTTATGTCCTGACAAACCTGGGTATAATTTAAACGAGTTAAGATATCAATGTGAGACCTTGACTATACCTATTATAACAAATGTGTTTTATTTTTTAAGTTGTTAAATCTTTTGTTCCCCTTTTCCAAAGGGAGGCAAAGGGGGTGACTAAAAATGTTCAAATACAAACCCCTTTCATGTGACCCATCACTTTAAGGGAAACAAAAATATGAATGCAACGATGCAAATTAGAGGTCTCTACGTTTAGTTTACCAGAGTAAAAGACGAATTTACAGTAATACAATTATTTAATTTCTTGTCTTGTTTTTTGTTCCTCTAGTCAACATGGTTTGGAATTACCAAAGTTCTTATCTTACCAGTTTCAGCAATATACTTTTACCTTTCACTTTTGTCCTTCTCACTTGCAGTTTATCAGTTTATGGCTTGGGTTGTTAATAACTTTAGTGCAAGTTTACTTTTACAAGTTTATAATTTTATAAATTTTTAGTTGAAATTAACTACTGCGCACGGCTATCACACTGTCGAACATACTAAGGTGAACAGTTTGAACACCTGCTACATAAAAACAGGTGTTTTAAGAATATGGGTTAGTGTTGACTCATGTAACCAAAAACAGGACAAGAAAGTAAATAAATATACTATTGTAAATTAGTCTTTTACTCCGTTAAACTAAACGTAGAGACTACTAGTTTGCAGCGTTGGATTTATTTTTTTATTTCCTTTAAAATGAGGGGTCACACGATGGGGTTGCTTTTGAAAATCTTTAGTTTCTTCCCTTTGCCCACCTTTATAAAAGGATGGAAAAATATTCAACGACATAACAAATAAAAAAATAAAAAACATGTTGTAATATGTATGGTCAAGGTCACACATTGATATCTCAACCACTTTTAATTAATTATATTCAGGTGTGTCAGGACATAAAACTCCCCCTGTACATCTTGTAGTCGCAACGATATTGTATCTCCTGTGTGGTAAAATACAAAATATGACTTTGGTAGCTGTCACGTTACTTCTATGATCTTCCACGTACGTCAGCTGAAACTGTGTAACAATTAATGTTGTGTATTTGATATATTTAGATTAAGTTACTGTCTCTAAATAATTCTTATTTTTTATATATTTATAATCCTAAATAATTTCATATTCAGGAATTACCATACTATTTTATCGAACTATATTGTTAAATTTGTTCCTGTTTAATTTTAACAAAGCACGAATGAAATAAATAAAACAACATTTCATATTGGATATAAAATAAACAACACATATTTTTAACTGCATTACATGTAAACATTACAATCAGCATAATATTTATTTTATACCACGATTACATAAAATATTAGAATATTTGTAGGTTCATTTAATAGAGGCAGTAAAAGATTTTATGGTAAGTAACAAAATGTAAAAATAACCAATCTGTAAGTTCTTTTTTGTGTAAACTCTTCTTAAACCATGAAGAATTTCTTTTTTAAAGTGTGCATACAAACGATCAACATAGCCACTTAAGAGTGTTGACATGTGTGTTAATAAATGGGATTATAAATGTGTTGTTTGTGCCACGTACTATTTACATTATCTACTGCCAGGATCAGGACTAAGGAAGATAAATAATCATACAACGCAGTGCGTGGAAGAAGTGAAATAAGTCACTCATTTCACAAGAATCCAAGGTCACTCATATGTATCATCAATGTTATTTTAAAAATATTTTTTTATTTTGATATTTATTGGCTATATTTGTGGTAAAATATTTCCTTTCTTGATAAAATATAGAACATTTAATATGATATTTAATTATTTATTTTAATCTATAGAGAGCCGGTGGCCGAGTTGTTTAAAGCATTAGGACTGTCAGATTGAGTTAGAGACATCGATTTATTTATGTATTATTGTTTACATTTTAAAGTAATTTTCGACTTAAATATGATACAAATTACAACAAAAAAACGATTATATCATTCTCTATGTCAAAAGAAAAATGTTCATTCAGATCAGTAAATAATGACTTAACAGGCAATTTAATTAATTAAGCTCATAAGCCTTAGAGAAGCTCTGTCATCTGAAATAATGTTTTTATTACTTTTCATGGATAATCGTCATTTAAATACGAACGAAGACATTTTATAGTATTAAAAAAAATCAACTAAAGATTATAGAAATCCTGTTTCTCTTATTGTCTTATGAATATTATGTTTGGTAAAATGGTTTAAACTTTTAGCATTATGGTTAGCGGAAATGATGTGTAAAGCTTTAGATTATAGTATTTTAAAATCTATTGTAAAAACTACATCAAAAACCACACAGTTTATATGTTTTTAAGCTCCTTATTAAAAGATGAGTTTGTGTTCCCGTCTTAAGGTCTCGTTAAACTTTAATTGGACCAACACAAAGTCTATCATCATTCAGAATAAACAGTAAGTTTAGCTTTGATCATAACTTTACTTAATCAAGTTCTACGATTTGATAGTGTAGATAGAGGATAATGCTGTTGTTGATATTGTATGTATTAGTTAGTAAACCATACACCTTATGTGTTATACAAATATGTTGAACCTTAAAGTGTTTAGTTACTGAAGTTTATATTCTAGACGATGAAAACTTAAATTCACCTTACCGTAATTGCGATAGAAAAGTAGTGGTATTGAAGTAACGGAAAAGGTC